>VXBI01002861.1:129132-158995 GCA_013397375.1 Toxostoma redivivum | reverse complement strand
TTTTTTTTTTTAAATCCTGTAACCTTTCAGAATGACTCTAGCTTCGGAAAAATTACAGAGTAGAAAACTGATAATGTTTTCTTTTGTACTTTTGCTGCTGTGTAAGCTTTCCAAAGTTAGAGAACTTTTGAAGTTACAGAATGGGAAAAAAGGGAAAAGATAGAAAAAAAAGATGCTATACATGTGTGAGTGGGAAAGGGCCAGAGGTGCATTCGATGCCTCATGTATGTTTTTCGTGGTCTTGAGTTTGAGAGTGCAGAAGGAAAAAGAAATAGGAAATAAAATTCCGCCAAAAGTGAGATTCCTGGCAAAAGGCTGGGAAAGTTTCAATGATGTGATTTATGCCCGGTGGATGCTTCACGTTCTGAGTGTTCTTAGGGGAAGGAGATGGGGTTTGATGGATGGTCTGTACTGTTTGGGTGCTGGTTCCCACCTGTGTGCCTGGGTAGGTGCCCGGGGTGCCAGACCTGACCACTGTCACCTTGGCACCACGACTTGAGGCATCACAACATGATTTATAACTTTGAGGGAGCACCTGAAGAGGAGCTCCCAGCCATGCAGGGCCAGGACCAGGATCTGCAGATTCAGTAATCTTTGGGACTGAATGTTGTGGCCAGTTCTTGGCATCTCCCCACATCCCCCTGCTCCAATGCTACAATCTCCCACCACCCCTCTGGGAGCCCAGTGAGAGATGCAGGAGCCTAAGGAGAAGTCTCTGGGATTCTGAACAGCCACACTCAGCTCTCAAAGGGACAAGAGCCCCGTGGGACCCCTGGTACGGGCAGGGGATGACACTGGGTGCCGGGGTGGCCACAGCACCATGGCTGCTGTAGGTGCCAGCCAGGAGCAGTGCCCTGGTCCCCGTGCAATCCCTCCATCGTCCCCACCGCGGTGGGTCAGCCTCCAGCCGGTGATTAATGGCCCAAGGGAGGCCGTGGTGGCCGCGGGCCATGGCTAATGTCAAATAACAAATATGAATGCGGGCTGTAAATATTTATACAATGCGCAGGCACGTGCCGCCTCCCTGGTGCAGAGACAAAGCTCTCCTCCTCCCGGCCGGGTGACTCACATCTCCCGGCACAGAGCCGCCGGGGTGGCCGGGACAGGGCTCGGGCTGGCCGGGACTGGGCTCGGGCTGGCGTTCCCGCGGCCGTGGCCCCTGTCCCGCAGAGCTGCCTGCCCTCCCGCTGCTTGCAGGGATGTTTGGGGTCTCTGGGGAGCTCTTCTGGAGCACTTCTGTTCTTGGAGCTGCTAAAAAGCAGTTTTTTAAAGGCAGCTGAGAGCTTTGAAGCTTCACAGTCCTCTTGAGAGGGTACAGGGAAGCTGGAGGGACTCTCAGGTCCCCCTTTCCCAGTGAGGAGCTTCCTATCCATACCGTGAGAGGAGGTGGAGGCAAATCCCTCCAGGAGCAGTGCTGATACTTCCCACGTGGAGCTGGAGCCTGGGCTGCTCTGGGAGCCCTGCCCATACCTGAGGGGCTGCGGGTGATGCTCAGCCCCACCTGCCCCTCAGCAGCTTGATCTCCAGGCACCGGCAGGCACGGAGGGGATGTGCCTGCTTCAGGGCACATTTCCCTGCTGCCAGAGCAGGGGAGGCAGAGAGAGCCAGCTGAACAGCCTTCTGCTCACAGACCTCCACTCCATGTGCTTGAGGCTTCTCCATTTCCCAAATACCATTAAAACCTCCACTCCCATGGCCTCCTGTTACAACAAACCCTTGGGCATTGCTGCTTGAGGCCATTGCCAGCATGTGGACTCTGGATGTGATATCCTGGGTACCACAGCGCTGCAACCCAGAAAACGGGGTTGACGGGTAAAAGGGGATGGGGAGGATGCAAATTTTGTCCATGTCCCCAAGGAAGCCTTGATGTTTTTCCCAGTTCTCCCTCCTGCTTCTCACTCCTGGCTCCCAGGTTTATTTAGTGTGGTCCCTGCGAATTCGTGCACATTCCTTGGCACCTAAGAATAGAAAGTGATGATGATTATTTGGGTGCCTGGTCAGCTCAGGAAACAGCTAATTGGAGACAGAGACTTTCACCTCTGCCTGGGCTGGCTCCAGCCTGGACTAGGAGTGCCAGAGCAGGATTTCCTATCATCAGACACATAAAAAGGTTCAGGATGATGTGTCCAAGAGGGGACACAGGTTGTGCTGTTTGGGAATGGACCCAGTGATTCACCATATCCAGAGCCCATCATCAGCTGTGTCAAGACGATTGAGGCTGCTGGGATCCATCACCGGGGGTGGTGGCACCACGGGGACGGGGGGTAGAGGTCCTAGGCTCTCCCCTTTGCTCCCCTCGCCTGTCCTCTTGCAGATGTTGACGAGTGCGTGGAGGGCACTGACAACTGCCACATCGATGCCATCTGCCAGAATACCCCCAAGTCCTACAAGTGCATCTGCAAGTCCGGCTACACTGGGGATGGGAAGCACTGCAAAGGTAGGGACACGCTGCTGGCAGAGCCAGAGCCCTGCTGAGAGTGACAGCCCCTGCAGGTTGGAGGCCAACAGTGGCTCGTCAGCACTGGCTCATGCAAAAAGGCCACTTGTTCACCCCAGCCCATTGTAAACCGTTTATTCCCCTTTTCTGCCCCAAACTCCTGGCCTGCTGACAGTGCATGGGGACAGAGAGGATTCTGACTGTCCTTGCTGGTGATGGAGTCAGCCATTGTCCTGGCATGGTTGGGACTGCTCATGAAGGGTCACTTGGGGCTTGTTTTAAACAAAGCTGGGCTTATTTTTCCTGCAGGATTTCTGACCCTGAGACTGCAGAACTGTGTTAGCAGCTAAAACTAATAAACTTAAAAATAAGATATAGAGATAGATATATAGATGATATTAATATTAATATAGATGTAAATATAGGTGTAAATGTAGGTATTGATATAGGTATAGGCATATATCTATCTATAGATACAACTGAGTGGGGAATGGAAAGAAAATGGGCTCCTTGGAGCAGCAGCAGGAAAGCAGGATTGGGGCAGGGGAAAAATTCCCAGCTCAAAGCAGGTTCAGGGTCAGGATGGGCCGAGTACAAACAGCAGAGGGATTAAAGTGCTCCAGGCACTGCAGGGCTTTGCCATGGAGACAGGCTGCCCTGCCAGCACCCTGGGAAATCCCAAGAGGTACCCAGCACTCTGCACCAAGCTAAAGCTGTTAGCTGGAGGTTCAGCATCTAGGCTGGGGAGAATGGGATGATTTTGTAGAGTCTGGAGTGACGCTGCAGGTGATAATGGAGCTGAGGACCTGCAGGAATAGGCAGAGAGAACAGAAGACCCCAGGGCACATCACCAGCTGGGTGGCAAGGATGCTGGAGATGGGGAGCAGCACCCATGCAGCCCTGCAGCTCTCCCACCCTTTTTCTCCCCAGATGTTGACGAGTGTGAGCGGGAAGACAACGCGGGCTGCGTGCACGAGTGCGTGAACATCCCTGGCAACTACCGCTGCACCTGCTACGACGGCTTCCGCCTGGCACACGACGGCCACAACTGCTTAGGTGAGGGATGGCGGTGTGTCACAGTTCCTCAGCTGCTCCAGCACCTGCTGGAGACCAAGACCAAGCACCCCCAGACCTGCTGGAGAGCCCTGGAACTGTGGTGGCACTCTCAGGGCACTAAGCCAGCTGCAACAAACAGCTCACTGGGGAGAAGATTGCTCCCTGTTACACAGGGGTGATGCCAAGGGAGGATGCTCCATGCTGGGAGAGAAACTCTGTGGGTTCATCTGGGAAGCTTGGGGTGAGGCAGAACCGGGACAGTTGGGTTTGGAGTTGCTGGGGGTGAGGCACAGGCTCCCTACAGCCACATCCTGCTGCGGCAAACAGCCGGGCCAGCAGCTCTGTGCCGCTGCCGAGGACAGGACCAGCTCACCCGGGCCCTGCCGCTCGCTCCGCTCGTGCTTGAGGTCAGCCCTGCACCTGCCAAAATAGATGAGTTAATAGCAAATATGGTGGGGATGGGAACCAGAGAAGGGACTGGATAAATAATCCCCGGGCCAAGACAAACCCCAGCATCTGCCTATGGAGCAGCCGTGCATCCTCCCTGCCACTTCCCACCGCCCCAAACTCCATCCGGCAGCGGCGGAGCCAAGGCTCCCGTCAGAGCCCCAGGGCCCGTGGAGCTGCCCGCGCCCGGCAGCCGCTTCCTCCCGCATCCCACCGGCATCCGCGGTGGGAGCTCCGGGGCACGGGACAGCCCGCCTCCCCTCTGCCTGGAGCTCATGCTATTTTCTAATTAGCGTCTGCAGAGGGGTCATTAATGAGCTCATCACCGGGAGGAGGAGGAGGGGGAAGGGATTATGGACACATACGCTTTGCATTAACCACCATCACCGGGATCTTCGCAGCCTCCTCGGGGAGGGGGGAGATTTACACAGCTGGGAGGAGGCGCGGGCGGGCGGCTCTGCCTTCCTCTCCCGGGGGAGGATGAGCCCGAGGAGAAGAAAGGAAAGCTGGACGTCATGTGTTTACAGAGTTGGGTGGGAGGGGATGGAGATGGCTGGCGAGCAGCCGGGCAGGCAGGGATTTGGGGGGAGCATGCTGACTCCCACCTTGAGCCCTTCCTTAGCTCATCCCAGTGCCTCATCTCTGATCCTGACTTGCTTTGCCCGACCTGCCTGAAGCAGAGCAAAGCAGCGTGTTGTGCCCAGGCTTTGCCAGTGCCATCCATGGGCAGCAGCTCAGCTGGACAGGGGTCAGGGTATGTGCCCACCAGCCCCTCCATTGCCCACCCTGGACGACCTTTTGAACCAGGACAGGAATTCAAGCCCCCATCCTGACACAGGCCCTGCTGGCTTCTGCCTATCTCTGTTGTGTTTAATAAAACAGGTATTAGAGCGGTGGAGTCTCGTTTCAGCCATGGGTTTTGAACGGCTGCCTCCTCATTTTTGGGAAGAGCTAGAAGGAGAAGTTGCAAGACATTAAGCCTTTGTTCTAAGCAGAGGGATTTGAGGAGAGTTATTGGCATCTGCAGGACATAGCTTGGCTGGGACGAGCATTGGAGTAAGCCATGAGCTTCCTGCCATCACAGAGGACATCCCTTAATGCCTGGCTGCAGCCCAGGTGTCACCCCTCACTGCCCTATGGGTCAGATGGTGTTTTCAACTCCTCCTTTCCAAGAGAGCAAGTTTGTGGGGTGCTCCTGGGCTCTGCTGCCTGGCCACTTCCAGCTAGAGCTGCATTTGATATTTCTGAGCGTCCCCTCAGCACTTGCCAGGGGCTGGGGCACAGTGCAAGGCACCCACAATGCTCAGGCATCGATCTGTCTATCCATTTTATCCAAAAGCAAGGGTTTTGGGTGCATGCTGTGCTGTTTGGGGAGGGGCCCTGGGAGCCCCTGGCACGTGCTGTCACTGAGCCGCTATTCCGGCGTTTCCGCTGGGCCAGGCTGGCGGGGCTCAGTTTTCCCCTCAGCCACGGCTCTGCAATGCTCGAGTTCCCAGGACGTTTTCTTTGGCATGGGGCCCCTCGCTTCCCAGCCCGACACCATCACCCAACCCCGGCACCGCGGGCAGAGGGGGCAAGGGGCGGCCACGGCACAGATTTGTCTCTGCCCGAGTCTGGTGTCCTGGTCGCTCTGGCACCTCAGGGCACTGGTGAGTTCACTGTCCCCAAAAAGCCTCTAGAGAGAGCAATGAGCAGTTACTCTTCATTAAATGCAGGTTTTGCAGGGCTGGAGCAGGAGCAGCCTGTGGTGAGGGCATTGCTGCTGCCATGGGGCCACATCTCAGCCCCTTGCAGCCTTGGCTTGTTAAACCAAAACAGGTGTGAGGGCAGCCGAGCAGCAGGGCAGGGGATGTGAGTCTCCTTACAAGTAATTATCCCTACTCTGGGCTAAGGTTTCCCAGCTCCTCCTAATGAAGTACAGGCATCCCCAGCTGGCAACAACCTCTGAGAGGCTGGGAGCAGGGGCCAGATGCAGCCAGCATCCTGGATGAGCATCCTGGGTGCTTTGTGTTTTCTGGGACAAGGAAAACCCCTTTCTCTGTGGTCTGGTGTTCCCTTCTGTAAAATGAGGCCATCAGTGAGGGAAGCTGTATGATCCCTGCACCCACTCTGGTTGTGCTTTGCCTTCATCTCCTGCACCATCAAGCATTCCCCTTTCTTCCAGCTGGGGGGTCACAGATGTAAGGTAGAAGTAGGCTACTACCCAGCAGATCTATCCCAGCCAGTCCCCATCACCTTGGTGTGCCAAGGAGCTGTGCTCACCCCCTGCCACCTTCCCTCTGCAGACCTGGACGAGTGCTCGGAGGGCAACGGTGGCTGCCAGCAGACCTGTGTCAACATGATGGGCAGCTACGAGTGCTTCTGCCGGGAGGGCTTCTTCCTCAGTGACAACCAGCACACCTGCATCCAGCGCCCTGAAGGTCAGTGCTCAGCAGTTCCACTGGGGCACCCTCCATGCCTGTGCTTATCAGGCAGGTCTGTCTTCTGCCACCTCTGGCCACTCCTGCCTGGGTTTAGGTGCTGCTGCTGGGTTCTTGGTGTGGCAGACTTGAAAGTGAATCTATGGCAGGCACGTTGGGAGAGGTGACAAATGTCCTGCAGGAAACCTTCACAGGCCCCTTGTCCAGGCACAGCAATACTGAGCAGGGGACATTAATCCTATGCTGAAAGCAATTTATTGATAAATGGAAGGACCTGGAGGTCCTCACACCACCTTAAGAGACACATCTTCCCCTGCCAGGCCTTGCACAGCACTGAGCCCTTCGTCTCGGTATCAACTCTAAATTGTTGCCGTCTGGAGCAACCTCTTAGCCAAAATAAGAGGAAATGAGAGATTTTTGCGTCTCTGCTGATTTTTATCTCTGCTGCTTGGCAAAGCCAGCTGAATGTTTTTGCTTTCCTCCTTCCCTCTTCCCAGCTGTGTTGGTCACTCCAGCTCCCCAGGAATCTCACCCTGTCCAGGACAGCTGAGCAGCTGCAGTGGCATCTCATGTGTCCCCATCCCTTGCGTGTCCAAGAGGGATGAGCTGGCTGCTCCCTCCTCCTGGTGCCACAGTGGGTGGTCCCTGCTGGGGACAAGGATGCAGGTGCTGGGTCTTGGTCAATGGGCTTTAAAGACACTGAGAGATGTGGGAGCAGGGTCTCATCCAAGGTGGAAGGGAATCAAAGGTTGAAGGCTCCCAGGTGATTGTGTCCACCTTCCCAAGCATCTCTGTGCCAGGAGCTGGCCAGGGTTACCCTGTCACCACAAGGTCCTCACTGACAAGGTTTCCTCTTGTTGCCATCTTCTCCCCATCTCACCCCACCTCAGACGTCCTTCTGCCACTGCTGACCAGTGCCAGCAGCTTTTGGAGCATTTCTTTGCTTCCTTTTCTCTTTTAGAAGGCATGAACTGCATGAACAAGAACCATGGCTGTGCCCACATCTGCCGGGAGACCCCCAAGGGGGGCATTGCCTGCGAGTGCCGCCCCGGCTTCGAGCTCACCAAGAACCAGCGCGACTGCAAACGTAAGGAGCACTCCAGAGCTGGGGACACGGCCTCCCAGAGACCCCCTTACCCAGTCCCCATGGCACAGACACCTCCAGCCCCTGCAGCAGAGCCCTGACCCCCTGGTAGAAGTTGATTCATTGAGTGTGAAGCTCAGCATGCTCAGCTCTGCATCTCTTGCCCTTACAGACAATGCTTCTGGCAGCCCCCTTTGCCATGGGATGTTTTGTCCTTACATGACCAGGCTGAAATGGCAGTTCAAGGGGGTCCCAGAGGCTCAGCATCCCCTGTTCTTGTCCCAGTATTTCACTTTCCCAAGGGGAGGTGAGCAAGGAGAGTGCAATTGGCATGTGAGGAGCACAGGAATCCTCTCCCTGGGGGTTGTGGTGCTCTCAGCCTGTCTGATCTCCTGCCAGCATCCCACTGGCAGTGCCAGGGTTATTAAATAGATATGTATGTGTTGATGCAATTATTTTTATTTTGTTTCTCATTTGCTGCGTGCAGCAAATGTGTAAAATTGCTGATGAAATGAAGGTCTAATCCTAAACTAAATGAGCAGCACACCTTGCCCCCTGGGGAGGGCTGGCAGGGATTCCCAAAAAGCTCCTGTGTCATTCCAGAGCTCAGGAAAGTTTCACAAAGTTTCACTCTTCCCCTGTAGCACTGGATTCAGGGTCAACCAGCCCACCAGTCCCCTTTGCTTGGACTCCACTGGTGGCATTTAACAGATATGCAGAGGGAAGACGTGAGAAACCACATAACAGCCTGCATCTGCTAAGATCCCACAGGGAAAGTGGAGGGCTTTAGGAATTATCTGTGAGGGAAGGAGGGAGGGAGGAAGGAAGAGAAGGAGGGAGGGAAGGAAAGAAGGAAATCTCTGAGAGTAAGGACAAGGTGTTTCCAAGCCAGCTTTATGTGCTACATGTGGATGCTAGGCGGGGAGGAGGAGCTGGGGCAATGGTGACACTGGTGCTTTGCTCCCACAGTGACCTGCAACTACGGGAATGGGGGCTGCCAGCACACCTGTGATGACACTGACCAGGGACCCAAGTGTGGCTGCCATGTCAAATTCCTGCTGCACTCGGATGGGGTGACATGCATAGGTAGGTCAGGCCATGGCCCACACGTGGGTTGGGGTGTGGGATGGCTCATCTTCCTCCCCTGGGTGATTTGTCCTTGGCCTGGTGAAAGGTTTTTCCCGAGCCTTGGGCATGTGGTGATTTCCTTTTGCTGAGACCAGGGAAGCTCAGCACATGTGTGAGGGATGCTGTGGTACCTGGGAGTGCAGGGATGTGTCTGCACAGCCACAGGGAGCAGAACTGATCTTGGTGGTGCTTGAGGGGACACCTGGGGACAGATTGCTGTGCTGGGGTGTGGGCAGGGGTCCTTGCCTGCTTCTGTGCTGCTGAAGAGAGAGCTGTGAGGATGTCCCCATGCTGGGAATTGTTACTGTCACTGGCAGCTTTTGGGGAGGGATGTGGAGGGGGCAGGTTTGCCCACAGCAATCTGGTCCAACTTGGTATTGTGGGGCCTTGGCTCAGGAACACTGTCTTGAAAAAAAAAAACCAAACCAAAACCCCAACAACCTGACAACTCAACCACCCCCAGAATTGTCCTTTTCCTGTGTGTGTTTTCAAATTGTAAAACATCGAGCAGAGATAGAAGTTTTACTGGTTTCATATGCTTGTGCTGTTTAACAGCTGCTTTGATTTAAAAAATGTTATATTTGGGGAGTGATTAAGTCCACAATTGCTCGAGACATTTGAGTTCTTATTGCAAAATGAAAAAGAAAAAGGAACTGAAAGCAAGAGAGGTTTTGGCTCCCCATGTCCCTGCTGTGCCTGAACAGAAAACCCTCCCGTGCTTTCCACAGACGGCTCCATCCTCAGGGCAGAGGATCCCCCCCTGAGCCCCTGGCTGCTCCCTGACAGCTTGAGGGGTGTTTGGGGCTAAGCCCCCAGCAAAGCCCTCCTGCCTGTCAGCTCACTGCTGTCTTAATGTCACTGCTGTCCCCCAGCCTGCTCCCAGGATGGATCCCAATCCCTCCTGGCTGCTGGCAGGCGCTTGCAGCCCCTGCTCCCCGCCGTCCTGGTGTTTGTTCCCACAGCCATTGCGCCCTGTCCCACCTCTGAGGACTCTCCCAGGGGGTTGCTGCTGTGACTGGGTGGAGAGCTCTCCTCCAACAGGGGCTTGGGACCCTGGTGTCAGGGTGTGCCAGCTAGTGGGTTCCTCCTGGATGGAGGGCCCTGCGTGCGTCTGGCTTGGGCAGGTTTGGGACCAAGGATGCCCCTGGCCTGTTGGGTGTGTGGGGGAGAGAGCAGCTCTCCAAAGCATCTTGTGATCTGGGGGATGCTTCAGAGCAGTCTGTTTGCTGGGGGGATTGGTCTCTGCACTCAGACCCTGGGTACAACAAATGTGAGGGTGGTATCTGAGGGTTTCCAAAATCACTCATCCTTTTGTCCTTGGCCAAGTCTCCCTCTTTGTCCCCATGCCCTGCTGGGGAGGCATCTCCCACCAGAGCCAGCACATCCCTGTGAGCTCTCCCCTTGCCCACCTTTCCAGGGGAAATCAAACACTGCACTAGAGGATTTTAGGAGCAGCACCAGCCCAAAGCCCACCACCACACCACGCCTGTCTCATCCCTTTGGGCTCTGCAATCCCCTCTCACACGAAGGGGCCTGCCCAGCTCCTGCTTTCCCTGGGGGATTCCCAATCCCCAGCCCCACCGTGGGAACACCAAGAGCTTGTGTTCCAGCCTCTGAGAGCCAGCAGCCGCCCCGCAGGGATGCCCAGCTGGCAGATTTACAGCCGAGGTACCTGCTCGGATATTTATAACCACCCTTTCTTGTTTTATGGCTCGGGCACAGCAAACAGCCCTCCCCCATCCACACTGCCCCCTTCACCGCCCCTTCCCCATTTCCTCCAAAATATTTCATCATTTCAAGGGGAATAAAGTTTCCAGTGAGGGGAAACGCAAAGTCGTTCCCCAGGCCATGGGCTTTGAAATTGTACGCGGTGCGTTTGATGGGCTGCCGGGACAGGCCCCTGGTCCAGGTTCCCTTCAGATCACACCACGAGGCAGGAAGCACGATCAGCCCCTCTGAGTGACAGTTTCATTAGGCCACGGCCGGTGTTTTTCATTTTTCCGCTTTTTATTGCTGCTTTTAAAAATGCAGATAATGAGGAACATGCCTCTAAGCACAGGGGCCATCACTAATGGCTCCTAACATGTCTGCAGGCACGAGGGGGAGGGGGAGCTGGGAGGGGAGGCCGATGACCTTATATATTTATATTTATGCTCCAAAAGCAGCCTTAAAAAAGAAATTAAAAAAAGCATATAAAACAGCCCTCCAGCAGCTAAGGGTGCAGTGCCCATGGGGAGATGCAAAAACGGCTGTCACAGTTAATGCAGATTTTGGCTTTCCAGGAAGATTTACTAGCTAGGGCATCATTGCAGCTCACTCCCACCTATATTTGGGGTGCAACAGGGCTATTGCTGGCGAGCACTGGTGGAGCAGGAGGGGGTGGACAGGGAAGAAATACGATTAGATGGAGAAGGAAACTAAACCCAGCTCAAGTTTTATGGCTGATTTCCTGACCCACTCCTCGGCAGTTTGCAGCAGCACCACTGATGCTCCCCAGCTTTGTGGAGCTGGCGCTGCTGGGAGCTCTGCACCCACAGCTGGGGTGCACTGACCCCTAGGTGAGGCTGAGCAGCCCAAGCACACCCAGGATTTGGGCTCACTGCTGTCTTGGCTGCTAAATCCAAGGGGTGCAAGTGCCACAAGCGGGATATAGTTGCTTTCCCAAAGCCCATGGCTGCGCAGTGTCCACGTGGCTCCGCTTGGGGATCACCACCTGCCCTGGCACGTGTTGGTTTTGTTCCTCACGAGGGCAGGACCTGGTTCCCCAGACTAACAGGCTGCACTAACGCTGCTCATAACGCGCTTCTCCCGCTCGCATGGGGCTCCAACCAGCCCAGCACAGCTGGAGGGGGTTTGGAGAGGCTGAGGGACATGGAATGCTTGGGAGGTGGGAGAGAGAAAGTCCAAAGGGACAGTTTCCACCAGGCTGGAAAGGCAGCAGAGTCGAACCTATTGATGTGTGACACCAACCAAGTTCCCTGCTGGACACTGTTTCTAAATCACTTTTTTATAATATTAAACAGGGGAGAGACACTTCCAGCAACACGTTATCCTTGAGACGTTTTCTAATGGTAAATATTTTTGTTCTCTCTATCTCTACGAAGGGGTCTAACCGTAGATGGTCTCTCCTCTCGAGGCCATAGCGGGGCTCGGGGGCTGAGCTGCTGCGCTAACCGCATGTCTCACTAACCCTGCCCCACTGCTGCTTCCAAACCCCGCCAGGCCAGCCTGGGGCTGGGCTGGGGGACAGAGCAGGGAACGCTCCCCCTGCTGTGCTTGCATGAGACGGGAGCTCCCACGCTGCTTTGGTGGATCCAGCCCAGCGCCGGGGGTGACAATCTGCTTTGCAGTGGCTATGGCAGTGTTTACCCCACACCCAGGACGAGCTCACAGTGGGCTGCCAGCAGCTGTGTGGTGGGGAGGGGGATGCTTGTGCCCATCTCTGCGCTCTGCACTCCCAGTTACCCCTTCCTAGAACCCACCCGCTCGAGGATGGTCCCCTCTGGGACCTTCAGGGTGTCCCAGGGTCTGGCCTCGCCATGCACAGTGGCTCTCAGCCCAGAGCTGCAGCAAAGGCACAGAGGCAATGGTCCTTTACAGGGCTGGACACTTCCCCAGGGATTTCTTTGCATCCCCATGGGGTGTCCAAGCCCTTCACGAAGGTAAGGTGATGCCTCTGCTCTGCCACCAAGGAAACTGAGGCAGAAGGTGCAGGAACTTGTTTGTGGTGGGGAATCTGGTTCCTGGATGTGCTGGGGACAGGCAAACTCCTGGCACATCCAGGAGCCGTGGGAGCTCAGCTCACCAGCACAGGGAGCATAGACTGCAGCTTTTGGGGGGCTCTGCAGAGCTTTTCACACAGGGGTGGGAGAAGGGAGAGACCCCAGATCTGCGCCATCACCACACTCCAGCCAGCCCAGCTCTAATCCCTCTGATTACCACAGAATTAATCCCCTCTGGCTCGTGGGATCACATCCTGCTGAGACTGTCACTTCTCAGAAGGTGGAGATGAGGCCAGAGTCTGCAGTGAGGGTGCTGAGCAGGGCCGAGAAGTGCCATGGCACAGCAGTCAGGCAGTGAGACCAGAGCTGGGATGGAGGAGGGTGGAAAAGAGTCTGAGTGTGCGTGTGTGTGTGTGTGTGAGAAGCTTTGTCCTCTCCCTGCCTGAGCGATGGAGGCCTCACCAAAGCCCTGTGTGGCTGGTGAGTCACGCCAGGCTGGGAGCAGCCCTGGGCTGCCAGCTCCGCCGAACAATCGCTGCTCCCCGGGGCCATTCCGGAGCCCAGCCCTGTGCCGCCAACTTCCACTGCCTCACAGGTACCCCAGCAGCCCCCTGCAAGCTTTCTGCAAACCCAGAACAGGGCCCCCCCTTCACAGAGGGGTTTACAGTGGTGCTGTGGCTGTGCTAACCCAGCTCATACCCGATGTCCACCCTGGGCAGCTGGGATGGTGGGTGGGCTGGCTTTAATATCAGGTGACATTCCCAAAGGTGCAAAGGGGTCAGGAGGGGTGCTGCAGTGCTGGAGGAGGCTATGAGCATGGTGACAATATGCCCAGGGCACCACATTCTCCAGAGAGCTCCATCCTCCCTGCTGCAGCTGCTTCTCCAGCAGCAGCAGCACCTGAACCAAGCCAATCATCTCATCTCAGTGGTGACCTTGCTAAATCAATCCTCCCCAGGCTGCTTCTGCATCAGCTGCTGGAACAAATGCTGGCATTGAACAAATGATTCACTGGGCTTTCAGAAAGTTTCCCTTCCCTTGGGCGCGGTGTCCCTCACCCCGTGTCCCTCTCCCCGGCAGGGAGGGGATGGCCCTGGCATGGCTGGGCCATGTGAAGCACGAGGACCTGGCTGGAGGAATAATATCTGCAGCAATCCTTCCGCTGCTGTTAGGTTTTGTAATTGTGCTGGCGATTAATTTCATAAAATGGTCCCTTTTGTTCTCTTATTATGGGACATCATAAAAATAGCAATGGCAAGACGAGCACAGAGCGATCCCAGCTCCCGAGCCCCGCGGCAAATGGTTGGATGGTTCAGTCATTCCTACCCCATGCAATGCTTGCAAAGAGCAGGACAACCTGGGATTTGCTCTTTCCAAGGAATTTCTTCAAGGCATTTTCATCTTGGGTTCCTTGAAGCCCAAATGCCTCATTTATCCAAGCAACCAGCCTTCTGAAAGGAATATTTTATTATCCTTTGTGAACAACTTAATGCACTTCAAACCATTGTTCTGGTGGTTAGGGTTGAAATTGAGGATTGATCTCACAGGGAAGCTGTCAAGCTGAAAATGCTTCATTTAAATTAGTATCCCTTCTAGTCCTACCAGCAACAGCTGACTTTGATAATACTGAAATAATTAGCTTTTTTTTTTCCAATTGGATTTTTTTTCCACTGATGCTGCCTGCCTCTGAGTGTGTGTTTTAATTATACGATGTGTCTCCTAAATTAGCCTGAGACACTGGACCAGCCGCCGTGCCTGAGCAGTGGGTGATGGTCAGGGACCTCTGCCACAGGGTCACCCATGGCTTTGTGGCCGGGTAGTTTGGTGGCAGTGAGGGGGACAGGATCCCCCTGCTGCTCCACGTGGGGACTGGGGCTGTGCCCCCACATCCTGGGGGCTGCAGCCTGGGCACTCCTGGCAGGACCTGTGTCTGGCTGCTTTTGCACAAGTGCTCTGACTTTGTCCCTGGGAAATGGAACTTCTCCTCTTTGGAGCCGCATGGAGGCCTCCACGAGGCCCTGTTTGTGGGGGACACCAGCCCCCATGTGTTCATTATTTCACGGCTCTGTGGCCTCATTGCTGTTGTGTGAGAGCCAAGGGCGGTTTCCATGGGCTCTGCAGGGAGGTTTGTACCCGCTGCCACTCCCAGGCTGTGCCAAGGGGGACATCTGCATGGCATGACTCCCCTAGCCCTTTGAACACCTCACCCCAGCCTTTCTCTCCCCTTCCCATGCAGAGACGTGTGCTGTGAACAACGGGGGCTGTGACAGCAAGTGCCACGACGCGGCCACCGGCGTCCACTGCAGCTGCCCCATGGGCTTCATGCTCCAGCCCGACAGGAAGACGTGCAAAGGTAGGTGGGTGTGAGTGGGGCTGGGGTGCTCACTGCTCGCCCCTGGGTGCCTCAGACCCCTGTTTTATCCTCAGTGCCCTTAGAAAAGGCTCAGATTTAGCTCAGCTCGACATTTCCCCCTGTGCTCACTGGCTTGATGTTTGCATCCATGGGGTGGGGGCAGGAATCACCCGTCTGCATGGGGACTGGGACACCTTGCTGCAGGCACCATGCTTGGCCCCACGCCCCTGGGAAGCCTATGGGGAGGAGAAAAAGGGGATCAGGTCAAGATGGAGGCAGTGGCATAGCCCTTGTGGGGGCTGGAGGGTCCTGTCCCATCTCACTCCACCCCACAGCTTCAGCTGCCCCAAGGGAAGGGCTGGATGTGCAGGGAATCCACAGCTGCTCTGGGTGTGAGATGCACAGGTCCCTCTGGGAACACTGCCCTGCCAGGTCCAAGCATCATGTCCCACATGGGGGAGAACGCCCCGAGATGCTGCAGGTCCCACCAACATCCCCAACCACCTGTCCCTGCCAGGCAGGGCACTCCAGGCTGCTTTTCCTGCACCCCAAACTTGTCCCCCTCAGAGCTGGCCAATGCCTGTGTTGTGTCTGCTGGCAGCTCTCAGAACTTGACCCCAGCTGAAAGGAAAGCCTAACCCACTGCTGGCTGCCTGTCTACCTGTTGACTGCTTCCAGAACCCCTTGCCCCTGGTATTTTATCAGAACATCCACCCCTCTCCCATTCTGCAGTTTCCAGCGACATGAAATAACCCGGAGCCATGTCCCCTGTGTCTGGGGTTTTATTATGGCTGCAGGCGGGTTTACAGCTCACTCCCTCACAGTCATAAAAAGAAAGCTTCAGTCCCAGAGAGGCAGAGCTGCTGCCCCAGCGCTGGGGGATGGAGGGACAGGGCAGGCCCCTGCCTCCTTCTGGTGTCCTTCCATTCCACAGGTTGTTTCCTAACAGTAAATTTTGTGATTAGTAGAAAAACAACCAAAACCCCCACATCCCACCCACTTTCCAGATTGTTGGTGTTCTTTGCAGTTACTGTGCATCATCCTTTTTAGCTTTGTTGATGGCAGGAAGGAGATGGCAAGCAGAGAGGCAAGGGCTGAAAAGCAGTTATTTTGTCAAGTGGCTGCTTTTGAAGGAGAGGGTTCCCTCTGGTTTTCTCTCTCTTCCTGCTACTCCTGGTCCCCCAAAGCTGTCCCCAGCCCAAACCTGTGGCTCTGCAAACTCTGGTCTGGTGCTCTCATTCAGCTGAGAGGCTCTTTTGGGGCTCCTGGCTCTACTCTGGGGGACAATGAGACCTTCAGAAATTAATAATTTTGCACCACTTCCAAGGAGGGCTGAGCCCCAGAGTCCTGCCCTGGCCCAGTGTCACACGTTGGCTCCTCAGATGCACACAGGAAAAACCAGCAGCCGCATTCCCCAGCTGACCATCAGAGCCCAAAGGGTTTCCTCCATTTGCCAGCTCATGGTGGGGAGAGCATCCAGAGGGGAGCCCTGGGTTCTGGTGGCCGAGCATCCCAGCCAGGGTGTGATGGGTGTCCCTTGTCCCCACCAGACATTGATGAGTGCCGGCTCAACAACGGCGGCTGTGACCACATCTGCAGGAACACGGTGGGCAGCTTCGAGTGCAGCTGCAAGAAGGGCTACAAGCTGCTCATAAATGAGAGGAACTGCCAAGGTAAGGGGCACTGAGAGCCCAGGCCCCCTGCCCTGCCCCTCCCTGCGCTCCCATGGCCGCTGCTGCAGAAGAGCTGCCTCGGTTGTTCATTCCTCTGGGCTTTCCTGTGGACTGCATACATCCTTCAGAGGATTAGCGTTGGATTTAGGCTCTGGTCTGGAGCTTAGCCCTTCAATCTCAGAGCTGGGGACTTGTGGGGTCTTGCAGAGTTAAAGCCAGCAATTAGACAGATGCCAGGGTTCCCAGTTCTTGGAGGGCAGGAGTGGGGAGAAGATGCCTCCTGCTCACTCCATGCTGCTTCTTCTACCTTTTCCTCCCTGTCCCAACATCTTTCTACACATCCCACATAAAGCCAGCAGGTCACTGTGCTGCCTCCGCAGCCCATGGCCAAGGTCAGCACGGCAGGTGTGCTGAGCCTGAGTGTTGCCTCCTGGAAACACACGGCCGGGGAAGGAGGGGGCTGGCAGGCTCCGGGGCTGCCACTGCTTTCATCTCCGTCCAGGTTCTGTGCTCTGGGAGTTTGACGTGAGCACAGCAATTAACTTAATGAAGCCAATGAAATGATGCTCCAGCCCACCAGGTTGGGTTCACCTCCCAACCGAGGCCTCCCTGCCCCAGCGAGGTGCCCTCAGGGCCGAGCAGGCATTACTGGCACCGTCCCCGAGGCAGGACCTGCCCGCACAGCATTCCTGATCCCTCCCTGGCATCCTCCTGATCCCTCCCTGCCCTGGACTGGCAGCAGCCGGGGGCTCTTGCAGCCCTCCCATGCCAGGGACAGGATGCTGGCCGTTTGGCCCGTTTGAGGTGCAGAGGGGCTGCAGGAGCTTGTGGCAGAGGGGTGCTGGTGCAGTGGGTGAGGAGGAGTTTGGAGGGAGCACGGGGTTCTGGAGCATACTGGTGTTGGATCCCCGGAGCATTGGTATTGAATGCCCAGAGCAACCTGGTTCTGGACCCTTGGAGGATACCAGTGCAGGGTCCCACAGCATCCCAGCGCAGCCCTCAGCTTGCTGGAGCAACTGGAGCAGGAAGGGGACAGTCCCTGTGCCCCTCTGCCGTGCTGGCTCTCACCTCCTCCCCTTGCCTTTCCTGCAGACATCGATGAGTGCTCCTTTGACCGGACCTGCGACCACCTCTGCATCAACACACCCGGCAGCTTCCAGTGCCTCTGCCACAAGGGCTATACGCTCTACGGGCTCACCCACTGCGGGGGTAGGTAGGGTTAGATGTGTGCTGGCAGCCTGTCACCCCGCCGGGGTCGGGTCCCCAGGAGGGGCACGGGGAGGGACAGCTGCTGTGGGACCCCTGGGGACACTGTCCACCCCCAGGGCGCATGGGGAAGGTCGGTTCCACGCATACTCCGGGCTGAGGCCAGGCAGGGAGGGGGCTCACAGCCAGACTCGCTGGTGTCTGCAACTTCAAACAGAGCGACAGGAACAATTTGCGACTTGTCTGCAGCGGGAGAGAGGGAGAAATCCCCGGCGTTTTTGGCAGGGAGCTGTGACGGGGTGGGAAGGGGAACATCAAAAGGGTTTGATTTAAATTTCACAAGGCAGATAGCTCCCAAGGGCGGGGGCGTGCTGCGCCCGGGAAGCGGGGAGGTGGATGAAACATGCTTTGCAGGGGCTGCCGGAGCGTGTTGTGGCAGCGGAGCCGGCGGCCCGGGATGACGAGCCCGGGTGCTCCGGTGCTGCCTGACTGGCGGGGGTCAGCGACCCTCCTCATATTTCTGAACTAGATAATGAGCGTGAGCCAGCGCAACCCCTGGGACTTTCTCAGGGTGCTCCTGCAGCAGAGGGATTGGTGGCTCCCACCAATGCCCCGAGGGAGGGGGAGCTGGGCTATGACAGGGGCAGCTCCATCCCTCACCTGAAGGATCATTTCAGGCCGGGGGTTCCTTCTAAAGAGAGGGACCAGGGCTGCAGAGCCTTTTGAGTTCAGTTTCTCAGTGTTTCCACATCAGCTCCGTCTGCTGTCCCCCAGCCCACGAGGAGCCAGGGCTGGGCTCAGCCTGGATGGTCTGCACCCATCCCTGCCTAGCCCTTGGGGACACCGGGAGTCGGGATGTCCCTTATCCCATGGAGCTGGAACAGCTGCAGGGAGGTGGCACTGCTGGAAATGCCGTGTGGTGCAGATCTCCTGTCCCAGCTGGGCTTGGATTTATCCATCCAGTAACAACACAGTGATTCAGTGTCAGAGCCGAGGGCTCCCGCTGCCCCTCACCCACTGCCTCTTCCTTTGTCCCCACAGACATCGATGAGTGCAGCATCAACCGGGGTGGCTGCAAATTCGGCTGCATCAACACTCCTGGCAGCTACCAGTGTACCTGTCCTGCTGGCTGCAAGCTGCACTGGAACAAGAAGGACTGTGTGGGTACGTCAGGCCAGGAGCCAGCATGGCTGCTGTAGGAGCTGGGGGGCTTTGGGGGGCCAGGCTGGGGTCCCTATGCTACACTCTGGCACCCTCTCCTCCCCAGTGAATCCCCCCATGAACTGGAGGGTGCAGGGGTCCCTTGTGGGTCTCTGAGCTGTGCCAGCCATGGGCATCCCTGATTGTCATCACCAGCTGGTGCGTGTCCCTTGGAGCTGGTCAAGTGCCTGCCAGGTTCGGTGCCACCACGGGCCACCCTCACCTGCAACAAGATGGGCAAGAAGGACAGCTGTGCCCTTTCCTGCACCTCCAAGGCCCGATTTCTGCCAGGTACTGGTGCTAGTGCCACCACCAGCATGGGCGGGGGGTCCCCATTTCCCTGCATGGCCCAAACTGAGGGGAGTGAAGTGGCAGCACAGCCAGAATGCAGTGGCTGAGGGAGGGGGGGAGGTTGCTCATTGTTGGGTGTAGATCCACAGGACAGGTCCCTGGTGCAGGATCTCTATGGCAGGGTGCTGGGCATCATCCCCCCACGGCACAGCTGTGTCTGCCTGCATCACCCTGGCAGAGCCAACTCCCTTTACTCCCTCACAGAGTCTGACAGCAGCTACACAGTAAGCTGTGGGACCCCCGTCCTGCGACAGGGCAGCCAGCACAGACCCACCAACAGCAGCCAGCAGTGCCTCGGTAAGGGGGCTCCTGGGATGCCCACAGCTGCTACCAGCCTGGCTGGGCCATGCCAGGTTGCTGAGCACCCACCTGTTCTTTCAGAGACTGTGGCTGCACCCGTCAAGCAGAAGGCCTCCTTCAAGATCAAGGATGCCAAGTGCCACCTGCACCCACGGACCAAGGGGAAGCAGGAGGAGGCTGGGAAGGCCGGGGCACAAGGTGAGGTGTGATGCTGGGGGAGGTGGGGATGCCTGTGCCCAGCAGGGGTGGGGTGCTGAGCTGTCCCCTGTGTGCAGGTGGCTCGGCACCATGCTCTGACTGCCAGGTCACCTTCGTCAACCTCAAGTGCGACTCATCCAAGAAGGGCAAGGGGCGCCGGGCTCGCAACTCCCCCAACAAAGAGGTGACACGCATCACGCTGGAGTTTGAGGCAGAGATCAAGCCCGAGGAGATCACAGGTGGGCACAGCACTGGCCTGACCTGTCTTGGGTGCAGGCCCAGGTGGTGGGGCCAGGGACACAATACCATCCCCATGCAGCAAGGAGAGATAAACCAGTTCTCATCTTGCATGATTGGTATGTGCTGGGTAGCACTTGCAACTGAGCATTTGGGGGATGGTTTTAATGCTTCTGGGCTTCCCTCTCCACCCCTCTCTTCTTACTGCATCCCTGTTTCCCCCTGTACCCCCATTCTTCTCTGCACCACCCAGCCAGCTGCAACCTGCACTGCCTGCGACAGAGAGTGGAGAAAAAGCTGAAGTCGGCCATCAAAGCCCTGAAGAAATCCATCAACCAGGAGCGGTTCCTGCTGCGCTTCTCAGGGATGGAGTACGAGGTGGCCCGGAAGCTGAGCGTGGCCCCGGAGCGGCAGGAGAGCTGTGGGCCGGGCCAGCAGCGCCTGGCCAGCAAGTGTGGTAAGGAGTATGGTGGGGTGACAAAGGGGACCCTGCGGTGACAGCCCCCACAGCATCACCGACGTCCCCCCCGGCTCTCAGTCAGCTGCTCGCAGGGAACCTATTACCACGGGCAGACGGAGCAGTGCGTGCCCTGCCCCCCCGGCACCTACCAGGAGAAGGAGGGGCAGCTCTCCTGTGACCTGTGTCCCCGCGGCGACACCTTCGGACCCATCGGAGCCACCAACATCACCGGCTGCACCGGTAAGGAGGGCACAGGGTGGGGCTCCAGGCACACTCGGGGGATGTCCAGGACTGCAACTTCAACCGTTAGCCAGCAGACAGGAAAGCCTTGAGCATCCCCAGGGCCCACGGAAGTTGCTGATTTGGGTGTTTATTATTTAAAGGGGACCACAGGAAAGGAAGCGTTTGTTCTGGGTATACTGGTGCTGCCGAGGCTGAGGGTGAAGAGGATCTGGGTATGGGGCAGGAGAGCCCTGTGCATGTGGGGTGCCGGGACTGAGCAATTCCTGTGTCTGCAGGTCAGTGTCCCCCTGGCCAGCACTCTGCTGATGGCTTCAAGCCCTGCCAGCCGTGTCCCCGCGGGTCCTACCAGCCCGAGGTGGGACGGGCGCTCTGCTTCCCCTGCGGCGGGGGGCTGACAACCCGCCACGAGGGAGCACTCTCCTTCCAGGACTGCGACACCAAAGGTAAGTCAGAGCTGGTCCCCAGGAAGGGGCCACCCAGCAGGGTTGTGCCAGGAGCTGACACAGCCCCCTGTGCCCTCTGACCCCCCAGTGCAGTGCTCCCCTGGGCACTACTACAACACGAGCGTGCACCGCTGCATCCGCTGCGCCGTGGGCACCTACCAGCCCGATTTCCGGCAGAATTACTGCATCTCCTGCCCTGGCAACACCACCACCGACTTCGACGGCTCCACCTCTGTGTCCCAGTGCAAAAGTAGGCGAGCTAGGGTGCAGCAGAAGCCGGGGGAAAGGTGTGGGGTCCTCCTTCAAAAGTATTTAGAGTTTGGGGTCATTTCAGTGCTTTGTGCATGCTGGCAGGTGTGGGGGGTTGCCTAATAGAACACTGCCCCCAGTGGGACCCTTCCCCCAGTGCCCCCATGCTGCTGGTTCCCAGCTGGACTGGTCTCCCTGCCTTGCAGACCGGCAGTGTGGAGGGGAGCTGGGTGAGTACACGGGCTACATCGAGTCCCCCAACTACCCGGGGAATTACCCCGCCAACATCGAGTGCACCTGGAACATCAACCCCCCGCCCAAGCGCAAGATCCTCATCGTGGTGCCGGAGATCTTCCTCCCCTCTGAGGACGAGTGTGGCGACGTCTTGGTCATGCGGAAAAACTGTAGGTAACCGAGCAGCCCGCGGTGCTCAGGGGAGGAGCTGGGGAGAAAAAAGTTGGGGTTTGGCAGAGCTGCCTTGTGCAAAGGCGCGTCCCGGGCAGCAGGAGGGGAATTTTGGGAATAGGGTGAGTGGGGAGATGAACATCACCGTGCTGCCCAGGTGTCTTGCTGGATCTCAGGGGGATGTACATGGGCTGGGCTGCACACCTGGGCCTTCATTTTGGGGGTTAAAAACCCCATTTGGTGCTTTCCAGAGCAAGGAAGGAACAACAATCCCTGGTATGTAACATGAGGTTTAAGGGGGGGCCTACCCTTGCCCAGCACAGACAATTCCCATCCCTGATGCCACCCTTGACCCAGTAAGGCTGGGGGTAGCTCTGCTGATGAGCAGCCAGCATCTTGTGTCCCCTTGCTGTTCCCTGCAGCCTCCCCATCTTCCATCACCACCTACGAGACCTGCCAGACCTATGAGAGACCCATCGCCTTCACGGCCCGCTCCCGGAAGCTCTGGATCAACTTCAAAACCAGTGAAGCCAACAGTGCTCGGGGCTTCCAGATCCCCTATGTCACCTATGATGGTGAGCAGGGGAGATGCCATCCCAGCATGCTGATGCTTGTCCCCTCCACAGTTTGGGACCCAGGTCACCCCCAGTTCACACCTCCTGTGTGTTTGGGGGGAGTGGACTGAAGAACAGGGACCAGAGGTTTGGGGACAAGTGACAGCTCATGCCCTGCATTTTTTGGCAGAGGACTACGAGCAGCTGGTGGAGGACATCGTGCGGGATGGAAGGCTCTATGCCTCTGAGAACCACCAGGAGATCCTCAAGGTGAGCATGTGCCCCCAGGGCTGTGTTACCCAGGGCTGTGAGGGATGCTGATCCTTCCCTTCGGGGATGCCTCCTGCTCTCCTTGCACTTGGGGCTTCAGTTCAGGGGAGCACGGGAGGGATGCTGAACCTCCCTCTGGCTCGGCTTCCCTGCAGGACAAGAAGCTCATCAAAGCTTTCTTCGATGTGCTGGCACACCCCCAGAACTACTTCAAGTACACAGAGAAGCACAAGGAGATGCTGCCCCGCTCCTTCATCAAACTCCTGCGCTCCAAAGTCTCCAGCTTCCTCCGGCCTTACAAATAGCCCCCCGCGCCCCACCGCCCCGGGCCGCCCCGCAGCCAAGGAAACCTTCTTCTCCCTTCTTTCTCCTTTCTGATTTTTCCTTCCTCTGCCTGGCTCCGGCAGGATCGCCACTGCTCGCCCCGCAGACGTCCCCCCACGATTTCCCTGCGCTCCCAGCCGGGGGCACGCTCCGGTCTCATCCAGCGGCAGTGAAGCCGCTCCCCTCTTCCGAAGCAGCTTCTTCGAAGATTTTAGGAAACTGAAGTAGTGGTCCTTTCGCTGTCCCGTGTCCTCCCTTTGGTTTCCTTTACGCCAGGTCTGTCCCCGTTCTCTGGTGCCACCAGCAGCCCAGGACAGTGTGGGGGGCCCTTGTCTTTGCAGCCCCTGGGGCGCAGGAGGTGACACCGCGTCCACCGCAGCGCCGGAACCCGGCTACCGGCGCCGCTTTGCAGAGGTCGGGGGGAAGAGAACTGACAAAGCCGACTTGATTAAAAAGGAAATGCAAAGGAGTGATGGCAAAGCCCACCAGCGCGGCACCGTGGTGGCTCTGTCCCGCTGGAGAGCCGTGCTGGTGCTGGGAGGGAAGCGCAGCCAAGCCACGTTCCCGGAGAACAATGTCTGGCTGCACGGGAGAAAACAGGGAGCAAAGGAGAAGGACTTTCAGCCGGGTTCGATTTTTTTTCTTCCCCCTCCACCCCAGACACTTGTGCCAAGAAACCAGACTTTGTTACAAGCTCTGCCAAAGAGTAACTCAGAAAAGCAAGCTTTGAGAAGAGCAGGAGTTAATGTTTGTGCACTAGGATATCCTCCTTTCTACCTTTTTCATATGTATTAAGTGCAATCATTTGAGTCTTCCTTATATTATTTAGAGGGAAGTTTTGTTTGTTTTTTTTCTACTAGAAACGACAATATTTATAACTGCCTGAGAAATGAGAATGTGTGTTTGCAAGAAAACAAAAACCACCCACCCAGAGCAAGCCGGGCCCTGGGCTGTGCTGACCGGTGTGATGGCATCTTCAGGCCTTTTCTGCCACGTTTGACCCCGATAAAAGCTGCTGTCTGGGGGGAGATGGTGCCTCTCCTGCTCGGTGCAATGGGGTGAGTTTTTGCAGGGAGTTGGAGCTGTCTTGGTCCATCCATGGAGGATGGAGTTGGTCCTTTCAGGCTGATCCACCACAGTTTGGGTGCTGTTCAGGGGGAGGATCAAGATTCAGCCCTGTCACCTGCTTGTTGCAAAGTGATTTGCTTCCCTGCAGGGGCTCAGGGATGAGCCAACAACTGCTGAGGCCAGGTCTGGGGGGCACGCTGGGAGGAGAGGGGAGTTGCCCTTCCACTCAGCCCCAAAATCTCTCCCCCAGGTACAGCAATCCCCCACCCTCACAGGGAGGTTTTGTGCTTCTGAGTTCCCCTGGGCATTTTTGGCCCCATCCCTCTATGTGTTCTCACCCTGCAGGGATGCTGTGGGAGCCCCTCCCCAGGGAGTGGGGTGCAGCTCCTGGGGAAGGCCCATCCTGCCACCCTCTGTTTCACTGCATCTGCCTCCCCCAGGCAGGCTCAGCTGGGGACAGTGGCCAGTTGGACACCACTGGTGGGTTTTTCCCCCCAGCGTCTTCATGTGGACAGACAGGACTCCCAGGGACAGGCAACTGCTGCCACCACACATCCCCCTCCTCCTCCTCCCCAAGCCTCCCTACTTTTCCAGCCCTGCCACCAGTTCTCAGCTGTCATCCCTCCCACACCTTCATCCCCATCTTCATCTTCGCAAAGACCTGGAGCTGCCAGGACTAAACATAATCAACTTGCCTGTAGCTCTGCCAGTGGCAGGTCCCTTCCCATCACTGTCCTCACTTGTGCCTCACTGTCCCTCTGCCCATACCTGAGCCCAGCCCTGCTTTTAACAAACCAATTATTTATTGCTCTGAGTGTCCCACTGGGTCCATCTTTCCTGCATCTGGGGTAAGCAGCTGCTCGTCCCTATTTTCCCTCCTGGATCCACACTGCTCCAGCACCCCCAGAGCCTCTCCTGGGCTCTGTGAGGGATTGCAGGCGGGCTGAGCACTGGCACAGGGGCTGAGGTTTGTCCCCAGGATGCGTCAGTTGGAAAAGTCTTCCCTGATTCATCCCAGCTGTGGATTTTCCCCTCCTGCCGCCGGCTCCCAGCCTGTTTGGAAGCTCCACATCTGTGGGCTGAGCTGTTTGTCACTTGGTCGCTGTCTTAAAGCAGCTGCTTTAATGCACAAAAGCTGCTGTAGGGATCTGAAGGGGTTTTGTGGCTCTGGGACAGTGGCGCAGGCCAGTGACCTTTGAGAGGTTCCTTCGAATTTAGAAGGAAAAAAAAACAACCCAGCAGCAAAAAAAGTCAGCCCAGGAATGACCAACCCTGCTGTGGTGCCTTGAAGTGCCACAGCCCCTCATGCTCACCAGAGTTCATAAACTTTGATTAACTCTGGCTGATCTAATGTCAGGTTACTGCCCAGCTGCCTTTGGGGCCATCAGGGCCTTGGAGTGTCCTGGCTGTCACCCTTGTCACCACACCAGCCACCTCTGCTTTGCTGAAGCAGCTGTGGATGGATGAGGTTGGGCAGCACATCCTCCTGGACCAGCCAAAGGCACCTGGCAATGGTGCTTCCCCCTTCTTCTTTCACCAAATAGCTCAAAAAAGCCCCAAAAATTCCACAGGGCCCCTGGAGCCACCCACCCCACAGCAGCCCAGCCCCACTCCTCACCCACCCCCAGCTCAGAATGGGTTTGAAAGGCTGAAATCCACATCAGCCACCTCGGGGATCAAGGTTTTGAAGCTGTCAAGAGAAATGAGGGTTGTTGGGGTTTTTTTTTTTGGTTTTTTTTTCATGTTGGAGTATTTATATCTGCCTTTTGCAGCGGGCCAGGACTTGCCATCTCCAGCAGAAATGATTAAAGTGATGAGCAAGATGTAGTTCATGAAGTTATTTGCACTTGATTAAAAGAAAAAAAATTGTTATTTGAACTTTGTAAAAAGAAATGTTTGCATTTTGTATTGTCTTTTTTTTAATTATTAAATGGAATTTCTTGGTGTTGTGTTGATCTTTCAAAAACTGGCTCCGATGCTTATTTTAAAGGTTTCTAACAGCAGGATCCTGAGCTATTTTCATTGTTTTGTTCCCTCAGATGCTGACAAGCTTTTCCAGGGCCTGAAGTATTTTTTCTCCCCCCCAGAAGCTTAAACACTGCACTTCCCTAAGCTTTCCAGTCCCTGCATAATGTATTGGTTCATGCACATTACTTAGATGCAACAAATGTCATTTTTAGCCCAGAACATGGAGTTAGACAGACTGGCTCAGAGGGAAGAGGGAATGGGAAACACCCTCTCCTCTACCTCAGCCCCAACCCCCTTGCTGGACTGCAGCTCTGTCCTTCAGCACCCCTGGGCTCATGGACAATGCTCAAGTCCTCAGGAACAGCACCCAGGCAGGTGTGGGCTGGTGAGGGGCAGCAGAAGCTTTTTAATACAAGTGCCCCCTCACCAGCCCTCTCTCAGCACAGGGCTGGGCTCTCAGCCTCAGGTGAGAGCTCAGGTGACTCAGGTGAGCTCTGCACCAGGTAAGGTCCTCTGTGAGGGCACAGGGGGATCTGGGGGCCACAGCTCAAGTGCTGAGCCTGCACCTGCTGGAACACCTCTGCTCCAGGGGATAGTGGAACCCTTCCCCCTCCCTCTCTGAATGCAGGGGGGGATGAGGCTCCTTCCCTCAGAAACTCCAATATCCCACTTGGAATTCATCTCTCAACTCAACACAGCATCTGAGGCCTTCCTCAGGGGGAATTGAGCAGTTCTTTGGCAAACCCTCCCCAAGGAGCTCTGGAGGAACAGAACCACACACAGTTGTGGATGTCTGCAGAGTTTATTGCTGCCCCCCTTAGTAGAGGCGCTGGGGTTTCCCCATGGTGCTCTTGATGTACAGAGCTCGCACATTCTGCCAGTTCTTCTTCAGCAGGGACACCAGGAAGTTGATGGCCAGGTGGATGTTGTAGACGAGCTCATCCTCTGTCATCTTCACGTGACCCACAGCCACAGCCAGACAGAGCACCTGGGGACAAACATGGGTACAGCTTTCCAGGCAAAACAAAGGTGACAAGAGCTGACCCACTCATCATTGTGTTGGGCTGTGCCATGGTCTGGACACAGGACACGGCTTCCCCAGTCCACCACCAGCTTTTCCAGATGGCCTGTGGCACCTCGTGCCTGTAGTACCTGGAAGCCACCTCTATAACCCAAGCAGAGGTGACTGGGTGAGGTGGGAGCACAGCTGCCTCTCAGAGATGGGACACCAGGAAGGACCTGTGGCACACTGTGCAGAACTGGCACTGGAGCACAGCTCGGGCTTACCCTGCCCCAAACAACTTCACTTTCTGCCTCTGGGGCCAGCCCCCAGCCCTCTCTCTGCACTGTGACAAAGACTAAGCCTCCCTGTGGAGCCTGGAAGTCAACGCGCCCCACAGGCTGAAGGCAGAAGGATTTACAAGTGAGCCGACAGACCAAGTGTCAGGACATCATTAGCTCAGCTATTTTAAATGCTCAAGCATTTGCAAACCCTCACATCTGCTGTGTCCTCCCAGCTGTGCCCCCTGGAGTCACATTGGGTTGTTGGGGTTTGGGTTAGGATGCCTGAACAGGGTTATTTTGGTTTAAGGGAGTCAGCTCACCTCGACAGTGAGAGCAGATTCCCACAGAGCTGCTCCAAAGGTCACTTGGACAGAGTCAAGTTCCAGACTCAACCGTAGCCCCCCAGGGACACACCTGGCCAGGTCCCACCCCATGAAGTATCCCCATGCTAGGACCAGCATTAATTATGCCTGATTCTGCTCAGCACTGGATTGGATGGAAACATCCAATCATCTCCTCATCATTTGCTCCAAGATCCTTCAACCACAGTTAAATTATTCCTCCTTTCTGGATGGCCACTGAACCCTCTGGGTACCATCTCCCCTTGCTGGAGGAAACCAGGCACAGCTTAAGGAACACTCGAGGGACACCTACAGCCCAACCCAGAGATAGCAGAGACAAAAACAACCTCCAGGTACACAACTAAAGCCATGCTTTACCTTCTTCATCTGAAACTTGATGGTCGATTTGACCTCATCCACCTTGGCCACCAGGTTCTCATTGTGAGTCAGCAGAGAAGGGAATTTCCCAGCTTTGTTCAGGCCTGGGCCCAGGATTCGAGGAATTTGCTTGATCAAGGACTCGGAAGCCAGGAAGGCATCGTACTTCTTAGCTGCAAGGAGATAACCAGGGAGGTAAGGACAAGACAGACTCTGCTCCCACACCAAGATTCCAACGAGAGACACAGCCCAGAACATGCAACTCTCCCCTGCAGACAAATAATTCCAATATTCCCTGCGTCCCACCTGAACTAGTTTTGCCAACAAATCTTTGAAGAACGACTGTCACAGCAGCCAGGCCCCAGCCCCACTCAACACAGTGAGTTCTCAGGGAGGGAAGGGTTTCCTCTCTGACTAAGAGAAAACTAATGCATTTCACTCTGTTCATATAAGAATTTCTAGTGTTTCTCAGCCTTTGCTGCTCTCCAGCTCCCCGACCAGGAAACTGAGGGACACAGCAAAGGGTGAAACTGTTGACAGGAACACTTCCTGTGGCTCTCCCTTCCTTGGACAACCAGCCCCATTCCTACAGTACTGAACTGTGAGACATACACTGGAAACAGCCTGATGGCTTTTCTGAGTAGTTCTGGGCAGATTTTAGTTCCGAGGCTGATGCTGCTGAGCTTTTCAGCTCTACAACTATCCATGATATCTGAGCACAGGAAAAAGCCTCATTAACACTCACCCAGCTTCTTCACCAGCTTCTTGTTTTTGTTGAGCTTCTTCAGAGCTTCTATGTCCATGTGAGGGATGTCAACTGCTTTGGCCTCATCGCAGTGCTGCTGGTCCCCCAGCAGACAGACCGAGAATTTCGGCCGTGGCGTCGACTTCAACCTGGGGAATGAAGAAAGGAAGGTCCGAGTCAGTGACTGGCCAGCACCACCCGCGTGTCTATGGAGCCAGCACGGAGACACCTTACCACAGCACGGGGCATCCGGCACAGCCGCTCACCTGCCGTCCCCAGCAGGCCGGTGGGGACAGCCCGGGGGCCGCCGCACCTCCCCTCATGTTTTAAGACCCAGGGTGAGGGTCCGTCCAGCCGCTCCCACTGGGCCGGAGCGCGCTGGACTCCCCAAGCGGTTCGGCGCCGCGGCGGCCCCGAGCAGGGCCGGGCAGGGCCGAAGGCTGGGTAGGAGCGAGAGGATGGCGAACCTGACGGTACCGGAGAACCGCTTGTCCTTCTGCGGGTCATAGTTCTTGAGGCTGATCTGCAGCTCCACCGTCTCCACGAACCTGCGGGAGGAAACGGGTGAGGCCTGGCCGGGCATGGACGGGGGAAGACCGAGGCTGGGGCTGACACGTCCGGGCCCGCGGCGCTTACTTTCGCTTCTTGGCACGGCTGCCGTGCAGCACCTCCTTCACCGCCTCGTACAGGGTATCCCGGGACACTTTGCTGCTGCGGGGGTAAACGGCAGCACGGGCTCAGGGCCGGCCCCGCCCGGGACGCGGCCCCGAGCCCGCCCCGATTCCCGCGAGTTCCCCCGCAATGGACCCCGCGGGGCGCGGATGGCGCCGGATGGCGCGGAGCAGACGCCAGGCCGCACACACCTCATGGCTGCGGCTCCTCGGAATGAAGGGACGGAAGTGACTCCAGCACGGTATAAAAAGGAGCGAGATCTCGCGAGACTCGAGAGCGCGGCACGGCGCCATGTTGGGAGCGGCGGGGAGCGGCACCCCGGGGTCGCCATGCTAGGAGCGGTGGGGAACCTCGGCCCGTCCGCATCTCCTTCGCTGTTAAATAAACCCCCAGGATCTCTTTGCCCCCTGTCTCGGACCACCGAGACAGGAGTTCCTGCATCGCTTCACAGCGTATCCCAGGAGCCCTGGGCTGGCCTCCACAGCCGCCGGAAAGGAGAAGGGGCGCGTGAGGAGCTGCCGGGACCGGCGAGGCGCGGGCAGCAGCGCTGCTCGCCCCTGACACGGGGCAGGCACCGCCGGCAGCTCCGGCCGGGCAGGGCCGGGGAAGCGGCGCCTTGTGGCTTCAGTGTTGGTACTGCGCATGTG
>VXBI01002861.1:84918-128998 GCA_013397375.1 Toxostoma redivivum | reverse complement strand
GCGGGGTGGGCGGGGCCGGGCGCGGTGCACGTCGGGCCGGCGGCGGACCCGGGCCCGGCGGGTAGCTCAGGTCGGTGTGGGGGATGGGGGGCGGCGATGGCGGCCGGGCCCGAGAGCCGCCTCAGCCCCCGGGTACCGCGCGGGGGGAGCCCCCCGTGTCCTCACCACCCCCGGGCCCTGCCCTCCCCTCGCCGCTGCCCTCGCAGCCCGTGCCAGGGTTTCTCTTGGGGGGACGGCGGTGCGAGGGCCGCCGCAGCAGCCCCGGGGGAGCGCACAGGAGCCTCAGGCGGGTGCGGGGAGCGCGGGGCGCGGCGGCACCGAGCGGGCACCGCGCCGGACTGCGCCCCGAGAGGAGGCGGGGATGGACGGGGCGGTTTGCCTCGTTCCTAGAAATCAAAAGATCAAATATCTGGCTATCTTAGAGGTCGCTCATGAAGAACGCGCTGTAGCTCCTTTGAAAGATAACCTATCAGCAGAGAGTCTCTTTAGCAAAATGTTCTTGTGGGGGTGTGGAGGCTTTAGCATCATTTGCTTAGAGCCTGAAACTGTCCTTCAGAAGACTGGGAATTAGTCAGGAAAGGGAGGAGAGAAGGAGGATGCTTCCAGGAATAAAGCTCATCACCCTGCCCCTATCTCCTGCAGCCCTGGACATGCTCAGCCTGTAGGTTCAGGATTTAAAGTACTTGGAAACAAGCCCCGCAGATCATTTGGAGGACGGGAAGGGCTCGAATGTGACATTTGTACTGTCTCTAAGAGGAGTCTGTCAGTTCACTGGCATGATAAGCTTTATTTCATGTTTGGCTGTGGAATAGATTGTTATCCTGCCTGCCTTTAGTGTGGGAAGGATGCAGCATTGTTCATCTTAATCTTTCATAGCCTCAAAAGTCATTTGAGACCATTCAATCCTTTCCTAGTGTGCAAAAGTGGAGAAACTAAAGGAGGAGGAGAAACGTAAGGGGTGAAATTAAAACGGAATTGTTCTTTTTACTTAAGGCTCGCAGCAAGGACAACGACCTCGTGTCCCACAGGCCCCTGGCTCTGGGCCCCAGTGCTCCCAGGCAAGATCCATGTGTGGGGAGTCGGGGCAGGATGGAGAGCCTGGGGCTGCCAGCAGTGACCCTTGGGGATGGCACCACAGCCTACCTGCAGCAGGCTGGCAGAGGTAACAGCTGCCAGGGCTGAAATTAAAGTCAGACTCACCAAAAGTGCCCCTCACAGTGTGGGACCTGCCACACGTGCGTGGCCACTTCGCACAGGCAGCTGGTGACTGTTGGATTTGCACTGAAGTCTGATGTAAAATAAAATACAAATCAAACATGCCTCTGGTTTGGAAATGAAGCTGTGGAGATGGGAGAGCTGTTGCTGTAGAAAATAAAGGTGCTGTTCAGACTAGAAGAGCCCTGTTCTTTCCAGGATTGCTGTGGACAGGGAGCTTATGCTGTGGCCTGCATGGCTCTGCTCCACCAAAACTTCCCCTGGGCTGAGCAGGTGGTTCTGCATCACTGGTGTGCACAGGATTTGGTTCACAGTGGTGCTTTTCTCACTCAAAGAGGTGCCAAATTCCACACCTTCCCTTACTCTGGTGTTTTTGAGGTGCCCCTTTCTCCACCACCCACTGCTCCCAGGAAGAGGAGCACACTGTTTCCCAGCCTGCAGAACAGGATGGAGGAGTTGTGCAGCTCCGTGTCCTGGGGGTTGCTCTCCTGCTTTATTTTCTGTGCAAACTCACTGCAAGTTTATTACACATGTGGAGCTGGACTGTCTTGGAACCACCAGGTTGTGTGACCCCCCTCTTAAGCCTTATGCTCCAGGTAAAAGCAGCCTGGATTCTCCACATTCAGTGGGATGGAGCAATGTCCTCTCTGCATCAAATCATTGGGTAACTAAGTCACTATTACAGGTTTGCCCAGAGTCAGGCTTTGGCAGAGTTCAGTCTCTACAGCCCAACACTGGCAGCACTTCAGGCCCCTTTAGGTGCTGTAATTGTTTCCTAACAGTTGATCCTCTGCCAAAGCAGTAGATAAATCTCCAGACACTTGCTGATATTACTCAGCACACCAAATTGATTTTTCTTCCAACACAAGTGTAATTGCTTTCTCTGTATGCTCTCTCTGCTCCTTGGCATGAGGAGCTGTGAGGGGCAGCTCCTCAACAAGTGATGCCTGAGGGTCTTTGCCATGTGTCCTGTCTGGAAAAGGGCAATGCCAGCATTTCTGGGAAGTGAAATGCCTCTGTGGGAGGAAGCTGATCCATAACAGCCTAGAAGTGACAATTTCTTTCTTTTGTGGGACTATGGGAAGCATGTGGGACAGGGGGACTGGGCTCAGCAGCTGATGCCATGTTTTGACTGTTCCAGGTGAAAAGCTGATTGAAGGGCAAGTCATTGAACTTGAAGATGGGACCACAGCTTATATCCATCAGGTGACAGTTCAGAAAGGTGAGGAACACACATTTCCCTCTTTCTGTTTGGAGGGACACTGTAGATGTGGCTGCACCTCTCAGTGCTCCAGCATTTGGACTTCTTTGTCAGTTCCAGCATAGGGTTTCTGTTGGGGTTTTCTTTCTTGTGGTTTTGAGGCTGAATAAACAAGGACATTGCCTGTAAAGTTTTTAGGAATCTGATGAGAAGGTGAATTTGGTGGAGGTGGAGACAAATGTTTAAGTGTCATTGCACCTGTGGGCTCTCCCTGTTGTCATACCACAAGTCCAGTGAGCTGTGTGCTGTGTTGGTGCCAGCCACATAGCACACACAGAGCTTGTTTCATGTGGGAGCAGTTGGGCAGGAATTTCCTCTGAACTGTGAGATAATAAATTACTTCTGGAATAGGTGTTGGTGGAGGGGTCACGTGGGGATTGTTGGGAACAATGCCACCTTGGTCATTGCTCCGTCAGCCAATGTCACCTCTGAAATTAGGTAACATTAGTCTGAGAGGTGTTGGGAATCCAGTTCATGTGGCAGGCACCAGAGTGGCATGGAGGAATCATCCTTGGCCATGCTAAGATGCAAAATGGCAGGTAGAAAGAGCTCTGTTACTTTGGGCAGTCCTTCCTTGATGCTCCCAAGCTCCTTGTGTGCCACCTCCCTCTATTCTCCAAAAGGTGCTTTTGAAATTGATGTTTTATAGCTGGCTGTGCCCCTTTCCCCTCTTCATGCTCTTCCCTGCCTTTATATGCACAGTGAGAGGGGTTCTCCTTCTCACCCCTGCTTCCCCTGCTATGGGATGTTTGTGTTCTCCTTCACACACCCCTGTGCCAGAGCCATCCTTCTTGTCCAGGATATAATCTGGCATTTTGAAACTGGTGAGACACTGCATTACTTCTTTGAGCAAAGGAAGAGGCAAATCTCTGCATGGAACCTTGAAAACCTCACCATTCACATCAGAAGGGCTCAAATGGTGTCTTAAAACCTACAGTGGTGGTTGCCTTTCAGGGCAAGCAGGCAGCTCTGTGTCCTCTCCTGCCTGGTGGCCTGAACTGCCACAGTATTCTGCATCTTGAGTCCTCCAGGAAGGTGTGTGGATGTATTCTTTTCTTTTAGAGGCTGTGGCTTTTGAAGATGGGCAGCCAGTGGTGCTGGAGGATGGCAGCATGGCCTTCATACACAGCACAGCTAAAGGTAAAGCACTCCCTGCTCTTTCCCAGGAGAGAAGCTGCAGAAATGTCTCAGATTTCCAAGGCTGTGGAGCTGAAACACTTTTTTTCTGCCTCACACTGAGCTTTTTTTCAGCTGAATTTTTTTACCTGAATGTTTCCTCTTGCAGAGAGTTACGAGCCTGGCACATTCCAGGCTGTCCAGCTAGAGGATGGCTCCACTGCCTACATCCACCGTCCTGTCATCTTGGCACCTGGCAGCACCATCCTGGAAGTGAAGACAGAAACTGGCCTAGAGGACTTGGCTGGGGAGGAGGAAGATGATGGCTTTGATGTGGATACCATTAATGCATTGCAGCAGTACGGCAGGAAGGTGAGGGCACAGCATCTCTTGGCCTGAGTTTGTGCCCTCCCTTCAGCAGTGCTTTTGTGCATCTATCTGTCAGCAGCACCAGCTTTGAGAGAAGCAACTGCACAGGGCTCCAGTGTGAGTGCCACTGCTGAGGGGTGCCTGGCACTTGGGAACACAGAACGGGGCTGTTTGGTCCCATGGAGTGCTGGGCCTGCCTCCCTTAACCTGCTGCAGGCTCAGATTTGGGAAGGGAGGAGAGCTGCTGTGATACAGCCTTTGGTGTGTCAGCAGTGGCTAAGCCAGGGCCACTGTCCCCATGGTGACGAAGGCCTCAAAACCAAAACAGCTTCAGATCCTGATGTGCTGTCACTGCAGTGTCCCACCTCAATATCCCAGGTACTGCCATTTTCTCCAAGCTCCACAGTGCTATGGAGCAGGGGCTGCCAGGAGGGTGCTGGCAGTGCTGAGCTGGGCACAGACCTTCCCGCTGTGGCAGGCCCAGCCCCTGCTCTCTGGGGAAGGGTGGGGTGGCACTGTGGCTGTCACTGCCTTCCTGCTCCACGCTGTACAGGGAGGCACAAACACTGCCTGTGCTTCTTCACTCACAAGGGTCTGATGAGGAGGAGGAGGAGGGAGTGACAGGCACCTGCCATGTGAAGAGGAAGGACTCCAGCAACATCCCTTCCCAGGTCTGAATTTTTCAGTGACTGGAACTAGGCCGAACTCCTCTTTAGTAATTATATAAAAGCGTTGTGGCTTCTCTGCCGAGTTAGCAAATACTAATTGCATGTATTTCAAATGAGCTGAGAAAGGGAGTTTCGTGTCTGAGAACCCCCAGTTAGCTGGGAGGTGGGAGGGGGAAATGCAGGTTCCTAGAGCCCTGTCACCTGGGCTTCACTATGTGGGTACAAGCTGGTTTGTAGGAACATGTTTTTGGAGGACAACTGCAGGAGTGCATATGTATGGCAAGGAGGGAAATATTTGTGTGGGCTTGGTGAAGCTGTGGTGGCTTGCTGGATTGATTCCAGTACTTGTCTCAGCAGGATTTGCAGGAGGAGGAGGTGCAAAGCCAGAGGAAGGGGCAGCAGGTTGGCAGCAGAGCTTTCCGCTGTGGCTACAAAGGCTGTGGCCGCCTCTACACCACTGCCCACCACCTCAAGGTAAAGCAGCTGATGTGGCAGAGCGGTCCCAGGTGACCCTGCCAGACCAGAATGCTCCATTGTGTGCAGCTGAGTTAACGTGCTGAGCTCCCCACGAGACCCAGATGTGTGAATTGGCCAAGGTGAAATCCAATGGGGAACTTCAAATTCTCTCCACCAGCTTTTTTTCCAGTTTTCCTTCTTCCTTGCCTTGGACCTCATTTGGACCTTGGACCTGTTGTTTCTTTTCCAGGTACATGAACGTGCTCACACAGGTGACAGGCCATACACATGTGACTTCCCAAGCTGTGGGAAAGCATTTGCTACAGGTAACAGTTTCTGTTTTGAGCAGATTTCGTTTTCTGTCCAACCCAACCCCTGCTGAGCTTCAGTCCTGACTCTGGTGTAGTAGAGCACAATATCCAGAGCATCTAAAGCAAGGAAATCACAGCAAAGAAGCCTGCTGGGACTTTGTTGACTGTGGGCAGATAATGGTGGAAGCAAGGTTGGAAGTGGTGTTGGGGTTGGTTATTTCTTCCCCTTCAATCTTTGCAAACACAGCACAGACACTCAAGCACATGGACTGAGGGGGGTGGTACCCAGCTTGTCATGGTGTTTCCTTCTCATTACAAAATTAGTTGTGGTCTCTGTCCTGGACAGGGTATGGGCTGAAGAGCCACGTGAGGACACACACAGGTGAGAAACCATACAAGTGTCCAGAAGACATGTGCAGCAAAGCCTTCAAAACCTCTGGGGATCTGCAGAAACACATCCGCACACACACAGGTGAGCAGCACAGGACAGGAACTGCACAGGGGGCAACCCAGTCAAAGCGCCCAGGGTAGTCCAGGTGGCTCTGTGGTGGCAGGTCTCACCCACATCACTCTGTCCATGCAGGTGAGCGTCCCTTCAAGTGCCCCTTCGTGGGCTGTGGCCGCTCCTTTACCACGTCCAACATCCGCAAGGTTCACATCCGGACGCACACGGGCGAGCGGCCCTACATGTGTGCAGAGCCTGGCTGTGGCAGGGGCTTCACCAGCGCCACCAACTACAAGAACCACATGAGAATCCACACAGGTAGGAGGGAGCCAGCAGCAGGGAGATTGGTGGGCTGGAATGGACATTTCCAGGCTGAATGTTGCAGGGGTGGCCAGGGAGTTGGGGGAAATAGTAGGAATTGCTTTATTGGATTGATTATTCTTCCAGCAGTCTGTCTCCAGCTATTTGCTCTGGTGGGGAATCCCTCCCCAGAGCATGAGGAGGGTGAAACTCAGCTCTGTGGCCTCTGCCCTAGGGGAGAAGCCGTACCTGTGCACTGTGCCAGGCTGTGGGAAGCGTTTCACAGAGTACTCCAGCCTCTACAAGCACCACGTGGTGCACACGCACTGCAAGCCCTACACGTGCAGCAGCTGTGGCAAGACCTACCGCCAGACCTCCACGCTGGCCATGCACAAGCGTAGCAGCCACGGCGAGCTGGAGGCCACCGAGGAGAGCGAGCAGGCCCTCTACGAGCAGCAGCAGCTGGAGGGTGAGCAGCCACTCCCCCATCAAGGTGTGATAAAGGGGAGGGAGGTGACAGCAAGAGCAGTCACGCCCTTCCCAGACCCAAGTGTGTGCCGGCCTCCTGCCTGACCATCAAATCCGGATCTATTGGAAAGTCTTTGTTGTAAGCCACAGGTTGGGAACAGGCCCCTGCCCATTCTATGGTACAGGGAGAGGTAAAAGCCCTTCTTCCCAGATCATCACTGGGCTGGTGTCATCATGGTCCTTGTGCTCTTTTGTGCTGACCTTTGAGGCCACAGGCAGGTCCAGAGACCAGGCATGTGCTTTCATACTGATGATGCTGCTCTTCCCCTTCTCTGATCCAGCTGCTGCAGCTGCTGACAGAGGCTCTCCACTGAAGACTCAGCATATTGCTTTCCTGTCAGAGATGGAGGAAGATGAAGAGGAAGATGTGCCTACACAAGTCTCGCTTATCTCTCAGGATGGGACAGAGCAGGTATGGACATCGACAGCCTCCAGCATGTCAGGGACAGCAGTTATTATCTGAAGTGAGATTATTCCTCTATTCAGCTATGGTGTTCTTTGCAGGGCCTTTTTCCAGCATTTTTCTCTTCCTGCCCTGAGGGCTCCCTCCTAGAGCCTCACCCACTACTGCAGTGTTGTTTTGGGGGCATTATCTGGTCCCAGTGCCCCCCCTTGCTGATGGGGTCTCTGGGTGTTTGTGTGGTGACTGGCAGCCCTTGACTCTCTGCAGCTCCCCAGCTCTGCTGACCCAGGCTGGATTTGGAGATGTTTTGTCATCACTTGTATGCAGCAGTGCTTTTCTTGTACTTCCCTCCACCAGCTGCCCCTGTGCTGACTGGAAAAAACTTCCTTCTGTGGCACGGGACAAAGGAAACAGCTGCCACCAGTGACCTGTTTCCTCTTAGCCTGAGATGCTCCTGCTGCTGCAATGCACAAAGCTGTCCCCATCCATGCTTGAGACAAAAGGCTGAATGGGGAGGGGAGATGTGGTAGAAGGGGGAGGGCTGAAGACCTGAGTTCTCTGCCATCAATTTTATCCATGGCCCTGGGCAAAGTCCTTGGAGTTCTCTATGCCTTGAGTCTTGCAGAGAGACTGTTTCCTCCTTGCCCAGACCAACGTGTTGCTAAACTCAGGAGTTGCCTAAGACTCCCTGAGCATCTGTTGTCATCCCCAGGTCAGTCTGTGTCAGGAAGAGCTGCAGGCCCTGGGCAGTGCCATCGGCGTGGTGACGCAGAGCAGGGTCCTCGCCATGCCCGAGGGAGAGCTGGCAGGTGGTGACACTGGGACTGTTACTGTGGCCAGCATCGATGGTACTGAGGCACAGGAGGTACAGACAAAGCTGGGACCTCCCTGCTTCCTCTGCTAGAAAAGAACTGCATTTTCTTTTAAAACACGATTAACTGAACTTTTCCCAGGTGACCATAGTCGCTTCTGGGGCAGTGGTGTCAGAGGAGTCGAACATCGCCCCTCTCTGTCATCAGCAGGTGGCATTGCTGGCCACCTCCAACGGCACCCACATTGCTGTGCAGGTACCACATGGCTCTTGCCACTGTCTCCTTCACTCCCTGGCCACCTGCTGCCTGCACTTGCCCTCTGGCCCTGCTGCATTGCTGCTTGCCTGGGGGGCTTGCTTCTTAATTCCCAGATGCCCTGTGTGCAGAGGACAGCAGGGACATTCTGCTGGGATTGCAGAATGCTCCTTTGTAAACAGCCCTCCTGCTTCACACCTGTGTCACCCCTCTGTCCTGCTGAGAGCCACCCTGAGCTGCTTTTTGGGGGCTCAATGCTCACTCTGTCTCTCCCCCTTCCCTCCCCCAGCTGGAAGAGCAGCAGAGCCTGGAGGAAGCCCTCAGCATGGCCACAGCAGTCATCCACTACGAACCAGTGCCACCTGACACAGCCCTGCCTGAGAAGGGGAGCTGAGGCCAGCAGAGCAGCTGGGGCAGGGGCAGTGGCAGCCCCAACCTGCCATGTGCAGGGGTGGTGGGTGCTGCAGGCAGGACACAGGGCAGGGACAGTGTCTGAGCCAGTGCCAGCACCTGCCCTGTGCCAGCTGGGACACTGACAGGGCAGTGTGGGGCTGCTGGGGTGACCTGTCTGAAGGGCTCTTCCCCCCAGGGAGGGAGGGCAAATACACTGGATTGATGCCTGCTCCTCTTTTCTGGGGCACTTCCTGCCCCCTCCCTCTAGGAATGGTCCAACAGGGTCCCCTTTCTTGCCTACCCCTCCAGCTCAGGGGCAAGAGGGCAGCACATGCACAGAAGCAATAAAGGCCCATCAGAGCAAGCCCAGGCTGTCCTGAGCTCAGTGTGGAGGGTGACCTGTTCTTGCCCTTGGAGCCAGCACTGGGATGGCTCCAAGAGCAGTTCTCCCATCTCTTTGTTACACTTCCTTCTCAAGCAAGGCTTCTGTAGCAGACTCCTTGGCTGTGGAGCAGAGCAGCCAGCACTTGCCAGGAGCTGAGCTAGACCTGGATGTAAATGTTGAGTTGAAATAAAAACAAATTAAAATTTTGGTTTTTAAAAGGACCCCTCTTCTCTTTGGTGGAAGCTGGGAGGGTGGATGGTGATATTCAGCAGCTGTAAGAATAAGGACATTGAGGAGATTTGTGGAATTGGCCAAACATGTCCTGCCAAAGCAGCAGCTGTCCCAGAGGAGGGCTGGGAGCAGGGTGAGCTGTACTCTCTGAGCTCTCAGTGTGTGGTTTGGAGGGGCTAAGACATGTCCCTGAAATCTCACATCAGGCCTTGGCCCTTCCAGGGACCCCTGCAAGCCTAGATTTAGGGAACTGTGTCTATGAACACATCCTACATCTTCTCCTGAGCTGAGGAGACAGGCCTGGGCTGGTGTCCTGCCCCTAGAAGTGCCTTCAGCCCCTCCACTGCTCCGGGTGCTGGGTGGACAGAGCTGGAGATCTTCAAGACCCTCGAGTCCAGCGGGAAAACTGAACCTGGCACAGGCTCCCAGCAGTCGCGTGGGTGGTTTTTTGGACATCCCAGAGGACTTCGTTGAGAAAGATGTTTCCGCGGGCACGGAACAGGCACAACCCCAGAGAATGCCAAAGGCTGAATCTCCGCTCGCCTGCTGCGACCGATCCCTTCCAAAGGCAGCGCTCTCGCTGCGAGGGGAAGCTGCTGCTTGAGCCAGGGCGGGGATTTCTCTCCCCAAAAACGCAAATTACGACGGACCTTTTGATGTGTGGGGCGAGCTCAGCAGAAGGTCGGTGAGTCCCGGCCGTGCGGGGAGCGGCGATGGGGCCCGGGGGGTTCCCGGGGCGCCCCGAGCAGGCGGCGCTCCCGCCCCACGTCCCGCCCGCCCGGGCGGCTCCAGGAACCGGATCCGCGGGCTCGGCAGAGCCGCCGCCGCCGCCGCCAGCCATGGACCTGCGAGCCGAGCTGCTCAAGTCCATCTGGTACGCCTTCACCGCCCTGGACGTGGAGAAGAGCGGCAAGGTCTCCAAATCCCAGCTCAAAGTGAGTCCCCGGGGAGCCCCGGCGCACGGATGGAGGGTGGGCAGCGAGCGGCGGAGCAAGTCCGGCGCTGCTTTGCATCCCCGCGGGTTTCCACGGAGAAATTGTTAAATATTAAGATCGATAAGATCTTGTTCTTGCCTCCACGCTGGTTCTGGTGAAGTTCTCAGGCTCTGTGGCATCTCCCTTTAAAAAAAAGGGTGGGAGGGAATTCATGCTCAAATGTGTTTTCTAGGTGAAAATTACAAGAAATCTAAATTTTAGTTATCAGTTTCCTGTGCTTTTTATGGCCAACTAAGAGCCCAAACTCTGTTTACGTTTTCTTGCTTGCCGGAGCACCTGTGTTTCTCCTTGCTGAGCCAGTGGGTCAGGAGGTAGAGACAGGTTGTTTTTTAACAAAAACTCCTCAGTGGTGTGGCCAGAAATAGCACAGCACTTTTAAAAACTCTCTGCTTCCCCCTCTCCCCACTCTTAGCAGCTTTTAGAGAGCTCATGCCCTCAGCCCTTCATCAAGCCCATCATAGCTTTAAAAACCTTTTTGTCTGCCCCGGGGCCAGGGTTGCTGAAACCCACCAGGCTCTGAGAATAATTGATTTTTTAACCTTTGCACACGGTGGGAATGTGTTTTTTTTTTTGGTCCATTTTGATTCTTAGGCCGGCACTGGGGTTGGAAATGCTGGTTGGTACCAGGGTCTGAGATGAGAGAAGAGACCTGAGCAGAAACATGCTGAGCACAGAGAAGTATTGCGTCAGGACTTGGCAGCTGCTGCCAGTCTGTGAGCCCAGTTTTGAACCACTGCAAAAAGACCCTCTTTTCCTCTATTCTCTGTATTTTATAGAGCTTCCCCAGGACAGACTGCAGGGAAGGTGCTGGACTTTGGGACGGGGGTGTGTTTTGCCCCAGAATTGGGAGTTTTGCAGGCAGAGATCTGGAGGAGAAGCAGCGGGAGGCAGATTCTTCCTGCTCAGCCTTTGCGGCTGAGAGCCTTCGGCTTCTCCCCAGAACTCGTGGCATGTGCCCTGCAAGCCACGCTCACCTGCCAGAACTGTAGAAATAGCTGCAGGAATTAAGGAAAATCCTAAAGTAGGCCAGAGCTTAATTCGGTTTGCTAATCCTTGAGAGGGGCTTCTGTGCTCCCTTCACAGCATCTCCTGCACCACTGAGCCTGGCCCAGGCATGGGATGGACCCAAAAGCACCAGGAGTGCTTGTCTTGAGAGATCTTTATCATCAGTGACAATGCTGAGGCCACAGAGACTCTGATTTTAACGGCAGTTTCATGGACAGTTTGTGCAGGGTCTGCAAACCGTGGTGCAGAGGCTGTGGTGATGCTGGGGATGGCACCTCCCAAGTGACATTACCCAGGGGGACACTTCAGAGGAGAAGGGAAGTTCTCCCACGTGCCTTCGGTGACGGGATGGGTTGGTGGCAGGTCACTGAACAGCAAAGCTCAGCTCTGGATGACTTTCCCACTGTCTCCAGGCCAGGGAGAGCTTGATTCCACCCCCAGAAACACTCGAGTTTGCTCCAGCCTACACAGGCCAGCCGCGGTTCAGTGAGGAAGGAATCCAGTCTCGCAGCTCTGAGCAATAAAGTGTTAAAGCTACCCAGTCCTCTCCAAACTCCTGCAGGGCTGCTGAGCCCTGAGCTGGGCTGTGCTCTGCTCCCTCACCCGGGCATGTTGCTGCACGAAGGGTCTTGAACAGGGGTGAGAGGGACACCGGGTTTGCACCTAGAGGACAGAGCCAGCCCCAGAGCTGGGTGGGAGCGTCCTAGCAGAGCAGGAGCCGGTGGCTGTGCTCCGGCCACACTCCAGGCAGTTGTTGTGAACGTGTCGGGGTTTCCAGCGTGAAGGTGCAGCTGTGGGAAGCCTTGGGGCTCCTTGCAGGGGCAGTTCTGTGCAGGGTGTGCAGATGCCGCTGTGAGTGTAGGTGTGTGTGTGTGCACAGGAAGGAAGGACAGCTTGCGGTCGGGTGCTGCGCACCCAGCGAGGTCGGGTGGTTTGCTCCCAGCACAGGCACGCCACCAGCTGTGCTCTTGGGAAGAGTTTGTGCTCTCAGTGCCATTGCATCCCCCTCCCTGGCCGGGCTGGAAGGGCTGTGGATGCGGGATGGGGTGTGGTCCCTCAGTGTGTGGCTGGAAATACCAAACACTGCCCTGGTGCTTTCGGGCACCTCTGCTCATGGGTGATGGGTGTGACAGCGGTGGGAGAGGGTGGAGAACAGAAACAAGGCTGGTGCTCAGAAGAATCCAGGGCACTAGGAGGAGTCAGGCAGACCCCTGCCCCCCTGGCAATCCCCTGCATGCCACAGGGGAAAGGTTGTACCAGCAAACTGCTTTCGTAGCACCCCTTTCCCCTGCTATTTTTCTCTTCCTCCTGTCACTGTTTCAGAGACTGCAAGAGTTTCTCACCTCTCTTATCTCCAGTCACACCACCATTGACCAGGCCAGGGCTTTCCTCCCTGTTTTTCAGTGACAGCCCTGCAAGAGGAGGGGCTCAGGGTGTCCCCCACGGCCAGGGTCACAAGTGAAACCTCACAGGGCTTCTTAGGGATGCTCCGAGAGGAGGGGCGAAGGATGGAGATGAGGACCCACTCTGGAAACACAGAATGGGATTCTGATGGATTTGTCCATCCTAGAGGATGTCCATGATATTCCCAGGCCTTTCCACCACTGTGTGAACCCTGGGGCTGCACTGAACCCCAAAAGGCACAGCCATAGCAGCAGTGCTCGGGGCTACAGCCCTGTTGTATGAGCACAGGGTGGAGTCCTGCTGATCCCATTGGTCCAGAGGGTGGAAAAGAGAACGAAAATCTGGTTGAGCAAGAACTGACTCCAGCTGCAGCAGCCATCATGGCCTCGGGCAGCTCCTCTCCTGTGGGAGGAAATTTCCAGTCTAGCACAGAGGAGCAGGGATGCTGTTCCATCTCCTCCAGCCCCTCTCTTGAACCCTTATCAAGCTGCATTGGCAGGTCCTGGTGCAGTGGGGAGGTGTCAATCTAGGACATTCGTTTAACCATCTCCTGCTTCTGGGATGTAAAGGCAAGGAGAGCACCACCTGCCCAGCACCACAAGCTAGAGATGCTGGTGTGCTCATGGGCAGCCTTGCTCCAGGCTTTCCAGCACATGAGAAATCCGTGAGCTTGTAAACATGCTCTGTGTGGGGGGATTTGAACAAAACAGGCTGCTGGCGAGCATTGCTGAGTATTTCTGGGGATGGTGTGTCTCCAGATCTCCACTGTCTCCTTCCATTCCAAACAAAACCTTTGCTTAGTTTCTCACCAGTCTTTCCTATTTTCATGTTTCCATCTTTCTGTGCCCCCAGCAGACAGTGGCTGCTGTCAGGCTGGGCCATGGTTGTGCCAAATGCATAGCTTGGGGTGGCTTATCAGCTTTTCTAGATCAGAGTGAGTCCTATTTGCTCTGAGAGGTTTGAAACAGCCCTTTCAAGAAAGAAGTTCCTCATGTGCCAAGAAAATAAACTAATGTGGAAAAATCCTCGACTTTTGCCTGTTTCTAAATGATTCTCTAAGGTTTACATTTGGAAATTATGCCAAACCCAAACCTTGACTTGATGCTGTGGCTGCTGGGAGGTGATGTCATGCAGGGCACAGTTCCCTGTGAGGGGGTGGCACCTTGGGGATGTGCTAGGGCAGGGCTGGAGGTTGTTCACCTTCTTACCACCACTTGTACTTGTCCAGGTGCTGTCTCACAACCTGTATACAGTGCTGAGCATCCCCCACGACCCTGTGGCACTGGAAGAGCATTTCCGTGATGATGATGACGGGCCAGTGTCCAGCCAGGGCTACATGCCCTACCTCAACAAGTACATCCTGGACAAGGTGAGTTCTTTGGTCATCCCCCAGACCTGCTATTCCTCACATGAGGACATTGAGGTTCCTGGGAACTCCCCTGAGCTCTTGGAAATCTCGTGCCTTGGTGGGTGGAAAGAGGGTGCAGAGAGATGGGGACTGCTCAGTTGAATGCCAAAATGAGTGAGAAATGTTTAATGCTTGGCGTCTCCCTGGCAAGGATGAAGTCATCCCTGTATGTCATGGCTCTGGATGGAGCAGCATCTCTGCCCACATTTTCTGAAGGGCTCAGAGAGAGAAATCAACCCCTTTTATCCTCTCTTGCCATGCTCAAATTTGAGATGTGACCTCATTTGGCAAAGAGGAGAGGGAGGAGGATGAGGTGCAAGCAGGAGCAGAGTTGGGGTGGGCAGGGGCTTTCTCCCTTTTTTCTGCAGTTCAAAGACACCTTTGTCTGGCACAACCAGAGGTTGGTCTGTGGGTGCTGTTTCCTTCAGGCATGTGAGGAAAGGAAGAATGACTGACAGCTTTCTTCCACTGTATGCTCACAGAAAGGGGCCAGAGCTGGGTGCAGTAATCCTTTGCTCCTCTGGCTCTCCTGGTGTTCTTGTCCCTGTGCCAATCCCCATGCCAGTCTCTGTGCCAGCCCCCATCCCTGTGCCCATCTTTGCCTTTCCCAGAGCTGATCAGCAGCTGCCCATCCTGGCCCAGCAATGCTAATCTTGGCTGTAGGGATCTGGTCTGCAGCAAGCCAGGGCAAAGCCTTCCCCAGCTCCCTCAGCCCAGAGCAGGAGCTGCACAAAGTCAGCCCAGCCCAATCTCCCCATCACAGAGTGGCCAAAATCCTTCCAGTTGGTTCCTTCCCACGTTGTTTTTGGGAGGTGATATTTAAACCTACTTCTCCTGGTTTCATCGTGGTTAATAAAATCCCAGAGGCAGCCTGAAAGGGGGAAGTGGGTTTTCCTAGTAAGAGAAGCTTTTAGCTTTTGCATCCAAAGATTTTCCTCTGTACTGCTACAGGCCACGGTTTGCTTCTGTGCTGGCAGTGCGTGGCTCACACAGCTGGGACAGGGCACCCAGGGACAGCCAGAGCTCCTCTGATCCCCATCACAGTTCACCCATCTGCAGCAAATGTGCTGCCTGGGGCAGCTCCCACTGCCAGGACGCAATAAAAGAACAGCAGCAGGGACAAGGCTGATGGAGGCACGATTCCTGCTGGCTGCCCTCGGGCCAGCACTTCCCTTCACTCCTCAGTTCCTCTTTGTGGTTGAATGGGATTACAAGAAACCCCAAACCTTGGAGGCACTGGGGAGGTGGGCTTGTAGAGTTCCACATCATCCTGCCTGTGCTGTACTCCAGGGTTCCCAGCATCCTGCTGCCAATCACCCCATGATTCTCACTGGACAGATTTTAAGAGTGAGGGTTTCTTCTCTCCAGCGCTTCCTCCCCCAGAACTCCTCTCTGTAGCTCCCCACTCACCCCCTGACTCCTGCCTGCAGGTGGAGGAAGGCGCTTTTGTCAAAGAAAACTTCGATGAGCTCTGCTGGACCCTGACAGCAAAGAAGAACTACAAACCTGACCGGAATGGGAATAGCATTGTATCCCACCAGGATGCTTTCAAGCTCTGGTGTCTCTTCAATTTTCTGTCTGAAGACAAATACCCTCTTGTCATGGTGCCAGATGAGGTAGGACCTGCCTCTCCTCCCATCCCTGTCTTCCCAGGGCTCCATGTGCTGGCAGAGCCCCATTTGTGGGTGACACATCCCACTATCTCTTCCTGGCATGTCCCACTGCATCCTGCAAGATGTGGTGTTCCAGGGGATGAGAGAGAGGAGGCTGGGGGTGGGACAAGGGGGCTGTCTGCCCTGGACACCCCCGCTGCGCCCACAGCCACCCCCACTGCCCAAGGAGAAGAGGGGGACTTAAGAGGGGAGACCCCTCCAAAGTGCTGCAGCCTCTCCTGCCCGGAGGGCAGTGGCAGAGCAGACCTGGCTGTCCCTCTCCATGGCCACTGCCACTCAGTGCTCAGCCCCTGCCCAGCATGAATAGTGTTAAGAGTGAGGTGCCAGCCAAAGAAAAGCCTCTAATCTCCAAATCTCCAAATTCCACAGCATTTAGGGGGGAAGGTTCTCCCTTTCTCTGGGGTCAGATTAAACCCCCATGAGAAGGGGGGCAGAGCTGGGGAGAATGCACAAGTGTAAAGGCAGGAGTGGCCTCAGCAGAAGGAACTTGCCTGGGCAAATGGCTGCTGTTGCCTTCTACACCATCAACCTCCTGAGATCAGCAGAAAAGTCAAAATTAAAAAAAAAAAAGGAGGAGAAAAAAGGCAAGAAGCACCGTGCTGCGCAGACGTAGGAGGGCGACCGCACTTCCTGTGCCCTGGGAGAGGTGTTTCCTGTTCCCCAGACCATGAAAAACTGAATCATCCTGAGCAACTGCATTCAAGTCTTGCCCTTCTCACAATTAAATGACATAAAAAATCCAGCTGGGTGCGGGGACCCTGCTGTGTGTCACCTTCCTGTGTGGCTCCCTGCAGTCACCCACAGGTCTCAGTCCCCAGACTGTGGGCAGAGGAGAGCTGGCAGCAAAACTTGAACTGGAATAAGTCTTCCCCATGTCATGTCAACCACCTTGACTCTTTCTATTTGCAGTTTTAAAATGATGCTCATTTCCATAGGGACATGTCCCCCTGATCCTCCCCAGTGACTTTGGAAAGCAGTGGTGCTGAGCTCACTGTGGCTTTGAGACATCAGTCTTGAATGGGGTTCAACAGTGCTGGCCTGTACTTCCTCAGGCTCTTGAATGCTACAGAGTTTTCTTACTCTGCAGACAAACCAGCCAAAACATCCCAGCTTTGGGGTTAAAAGGAAAAACCTCCCAGTAGAGGTCAAACTCTAACCCAGTTCCTGTCTCCCGAGCCAGCCTGCTGCCTGGAATGCCTCAACTATCACAAAGGGTGATCACTCTGGGATCAGGGTCCTGCATCTCTAGGCTGGAGAGAGATGTGACCTTGGGCTCTCCAAAATGGGTCGATGGGGTGGGGACAACTCTGGCTTCTTCCTGTCACTGAGTGTCCCCCTCCCCACAGGTGGAGTACCTGCTGAAGAAGATCTGCACAGCCATGAATGTGGAGCTGAACTCCTGTGAGCTGGAAGATTACCTGTCCCAGGAGCCGCAGGGGCAGGGCGGGCTCACGGTCTGGCAGTTCCTGGACATGGTGAACTCAGGGCGGTTCCTGAGGGGCATAGAGCAGGAGGCCATCAGCATGGCTGTGGAGGAGGTGTACCAGGAGGTCATCGAGGATGTGCTCAAACAGGCAAGGAGCCCACATATTTTGGGGCACAAGCTCCATCCTGCTCCACCCCGTTTTGATTTCCATGTCTCTTGGGTGCAGGGCTACCTCTGGAAAAAGGGCCAGCTGAGAAGGAACTGGTCAGAGCGGTGGTTCATGCTGAAGCCCAGTGTCCTGTCCTACTACATGAGTGAGGAACGGAAGGAGAAGAAGGGGAGCATTGCATTGGACAAGCACTGCTGCGTGGAGGTACAGCAAGGACCACGCTGAGCCTGGGGACAGCAGGCCCTTCAGACCCCTGGAAGGGAGACCCAAGGACACACAATTTCACATCCATGAGCATGGCAGAGCCAGTCTGGTGTCCGAAGACGGGGGTATAAGGTGAGGTACAGGGGGTAATGCTGTGCTGTGTCCTCTCCCTGCAGGTGTTGCCAGACAAGGATGGGAAGAGGTGCATGTTCTGTGTGAAGACCTCATCCCGCACCTATGAGATGAGCGCCTCTGACACCCGGCAGCGCCAGGAGTGGACACTCGGTCCGTGCCCACCCCACCCCACGCTCCTTCCTCAGCTTCCCCATGGTCCCTGCATGTCTCCACTGACCGTGCCTTTCCTCTCCAGCCATCCAGACAGCCATCAGGCTGCAAGCAGAGGGAAAGAAGTCCCTGCACAAGGACCTGAAGCAGAAGCGACGGGAGCAGAGAGAGCAGCGGGAGCAGCGCAAGGCAGCCAAGGAGGAGGAGATGCAACGGCTCAAGCAGCTGCAGGAGGAGAAGGAGAGGAAGCTGCAGGAGCTAGAGCTGCTCAAGGAGGCCCAGAGGCAGGCAGAGATCCTGCTGCAGGAGGAGGAGCAGCGGCGAAGGCAGCAGCACGAGGAGATGCAGAGGACCCTGGAGATCCAGCTGCAGGAGGCTGAGCAGGTGGGTGCATCCCACGTGGGCTCTGGTGCCCACAGGGTGGATGCTTCTTTCTCCTTCCCTTGCCCAGGGCAGCCCAGGGGTTTGGATGTACAGTGCTGGTGCCACCCATCACCTCTGGGCTCTGTTGTGCTTGAGATCCCTTTGAACAGGAGATGAGGACAACCTGCCTCAAGGGCTTTAGCTGGGGGACAGTGAGAGGTGAACGCTGGTGCCAGGCTGGACAGGGAGCCCATTTCTGACCTCACAGCCAGCACTGGCTCCAAATGACACATCCTGTCTCCTGAGCAGGGAAACAGTTTTGCTTTGGACCTGTCACCATGGGCTGCCCCTGCTCTGGCCCACTCCACCCAGTGGGCCTAAGTGGGTTCTGGGGACACTGGTGGTGGCCTGGCCAGCTGATGGCTCCTGTCCCCGCCGCAGGCTCGTGCCTCCATGCAGGCAGAGATGGTCCTGAAGGAGGCAGAGGCAGAGAGGCAGCGGAAGCGCATCCTGGAGCTGGAGGACATGCAGGAGAGGCTCCAGGAGGCCCTGCAGCAAGAGGTGAAAGCGCGGCAGGACGAGGAGGCTGTGAGATATGCACAGGCCAGGTAGGACTAGGGCATCTCTCCCCCTCCTTGGGCAGCCCTGCTCCTAGGGCAGCAGCTGGGCATGGTGATGTGCTCCCCAGGGCAGCTCAGTGCTCCCGAGTACTGGGATGTGCTGGTGATTTCCCAGTATGCAGGCTGGGACAGGGAAAGCTGGTGGAAGAAGTGGCATGGGGATATCCTCAACTCTTGCTCTTCATTGTCAGGCTACTGGCTGAGGAAGAGGAGAAGCTGAAAGAGCTGATGAAGCTGAAGGAGGAGCAAGAAGAATATATCATCAAAACTCAGAGGGAAAAGCAAGTCCTCAAGCAGGAGATGGAGAACAAGAACAAGTGCCTGGAAGAGGCACAGAAGCAGCTGGAAGAAGTGAGAGTGAACAGGCAGCGAGTGGACCAAGATGTCATGGTGAGCATCATGTCTGTGGCACTTCTCTTCTCAAGGGACTTTCCAGCCCTCCCAGAGTCACCTCCGTACTGGGGAGCTGGAATTGCCCTGGGGGTTTCTGAGCTGTGCCTTGTGCAGGCACGGCGTGATGCACGGTGGCTGAGACAGGGCAAGTGTGTCCTGCCCTGGGGACAAAGCACTGGTGTTCAAAGTGATGTTGACAGTGGGAGTGTGTGAAGTGGGGGAGATTTGGAGGGGGAGCAGAAGGTCTAGAGGAGGGTGAACTGGGTCTCTATCCCAGAGGGAACCTCCAACCCAGGCTTACTCAGGGAAGAGAAACCTGTGCACACAGTCCCAGATCAGGGGCAGTGGGGCACTGGCTTACCCCCTTCCTCCATCCCCTGCCAGGCGGCCCAGCGGAAGCTGCGACAGGCCAGCACCAACGTCAAGCACTGGAACGTCCAGATGAACAGACTGATGCACCCCATTGGGCCAGGAGGTAGGAGACCAGCTGACCACCCTTCCCTGGACTTCCTGAGTGCAGCCATGCTGGGGCTGAGCCCAGACCCCCACCCATCTTCCCCCTTCTGGGGGCATCTGGTGGCTGGAAGGACACTCAGAGAAGATACTGCAATGCCTCCTGCAAGGAGGGACTCCACAAACCTTTTTCTCAGCTGAACAATCTGGGCCTCAGGTAAACAACTCTCTTTTTCTGTCCACCCCCAGACAAGCGAACGAACTCAAGTGGAGGAGTCTTCGCTGGCTACCAGCCCCTTCTGTCACGGAGAGATTCTTCCCTCAAACTCAAGCAGAGGGTGGAGGACAAAGGCAGTGACCCCCCAAGGGAAAATAGCAAGGAGAACGTGAGCAACGGTGGGAACAGCAGCGTGTTGCCATCTCCAGATGCGGACACCATGGCCACAGAGCCCACCAATTAGCCAATTAGCCCACCAGGATGGCAGAGCCCAGCTGGGAAGGGCAGGGCTCAGCTTGTCCCTCGGAGTGGATGGTCAGTGAGGCAATCTCTGGATGGAGCCGAAGTGGGGACCAGCACAGAGCCTAGAGGGGACTGCATAAGGCAGAGGTGCTCCCATTTCCATCAGTAAAGGGCTGCAGCCACCATGTGCCAGGAGGCTCAGGCAGCCCAGTGCTGGGGAGAGGGCAGTGGGACTGCTGGACTCAAATCCTTGTGCTGTTTTACACCCTGTACTAAAAAAGAGCTGCTGATGGGTCAGGACCCTGTGGCCCAGGGCTGCAGTTCCCCCTTGGTTTCTACAACAACCCTTCTGCATCACTCACTGTGCTCCAGGGGCCTTACCACCAGCCAAGGACACCTGGACTGACCAAGTGGAGCCTTCTTGTCACCCCCACACCACACCTAACTACAGCTACCACTGTGTTCCCTGGCAGTGGTTGTTAGTACTGGAGTCAATTAGCAGAAACTAACGACCAATAAAGCTTTTGGAGCCGCTGGCCACAGACCTCCTGCCCCACACAGTAGCAGCCCTGCAGGCACCAGCCCTCTTTCCTTGGCAGTGTGGGGTTTGGATTCCCCCTGTGTTAAAGAGCCCTTTCAAAGGAATCAGCCACAACCTGTGGAAAGTGGCCCCACCACGAGATTTTGGGTTGGTGTGTGGAGGGCCAAGAGGGACACAGAACAAAACAAAAAAGTCCCAATAACACACCATCATTTCGGTTAGTTTCTCAAGCACCCCTGTATAAATATAGTCCAAGCCACCTGTGCCTTTGGAGTGTTTACAGTCCGGGGCATAGAGCCAGGGTTGCCCCTGGAACAGGCCCCGGGAGCAAGCTCTGCACCGACTCAGTCTCTGCTCCGTTGCTCGGAAATGAGCCGAGTTCGTTAGGGAGATTATGATCTGTTTCCTCCCAGGCCTCAGAACACCGTTGCCCCCGGTCCCACAGCGTTTCTCAGTTTTTTTCCACCGTGGCCGAAGGGGCCCCGGGACAAAGCGCTCAGTGTGCCCGCGGTGTGGGGTGGCCTGGCCCAGTCCCACGCGCCCGCGCTGACGCACAGCGGGGGCACGGGCAGTGCAGAGGCCACGGGTCAAATGCAGCACCTCTCCTCCCTTCCCTCTGCGCTGGGACACAGCGGGGTGGCCCTGAGCCCTCCCCTTGTGGGGTCCCTGCCTGCTCCGCACCATCCTGGCCGGGCCACTTGGACACAGGATCCCGCCACTCTGCACGGGTTTTCTGGGAAGACTGAGCCCTTCCTAGCTCTGCCCTGAGGCTGGGCTATTGTCTCTATCGAGGCGCGAGGGGGCCGCGGTGCGAAATGCTGGGGGCGAAGGGGGTCAGTGCCAGTTCTCGGGCTCCTTGGGCGAGGAGCCAACCACGCTGTCCCACTGCCGCTGCCATATTGGACCGCCCTCAGGGCGCTCCGCCCCCAGAACGCCCCGCCCCCAGAACGCCTCAGGCAGCGCCTACCCTTCCCATGAAGCCCTGCTCCCGCCGCGGGGTGCAGTGCGGACGGCTCCCGGCAGGGGGCGGTACGGCGTGGGGAAGGGGGCGGGGCCGTTGCCGTGGTGACGCGGGCGCGAGGCCCCCTGCGGCGGCGNGGGTGTGACAGGGTAGGGGCAGGGGGTGTGAGGGACAGGGGTTGGTGCAGAGGGGACATGGGTCTGAAGAGCTGGAACGTGAGGGGCATCAGTGACTTTAGGCTGTAGTTCCTCTTGGGAAATCAGGGGAAACTGAGGACGAGACATGGCCCACACAGGATGATGCTTAGGGGGACAGTGTGCCCGTCATGTGTGCCAGGGTGGGATGGTGGAGGGGGAATTGGCCTGAGGATTGGGGGTACCAGGCACTGAAGGAGTCTGGGGCTGGAAGGAGGAAAAGCAAGAGGGTCAGGATAGACCTTGAGCAGAGCATCCGGTGAGGAGCTGCTCCAAGAGGAAGGATCTGAGAGTCCTTTCTCATCCCTCATATTTGCCCATTCCACTCCCTCCTTCCCTGAGATCCCAGACATGCTTGTGGGAAGGAATCAGATGTGCTGTAGCCTCTGGACAATACCCGTCGTGGTGCTGCAGAGGGGTCTGAGTGGTGGCTGCCCCATGAATCAGAGTCCCAGTTGTAGTTGTAGTGTTCATCTCTAAAACAGTGACCTGTGGGGTGAGGCAGCCCATGTCCTATTTCTTGTTTCTGCTCTACTCTCCTCTCCTCCTGCCCTCTCCATACAAGTCCCTTGTTGCCTTCAGCAAAGTATCCTCTTCTGTGCAAACATGCTCCAGGCTGAGGTGGGAGTTTTCCTGTTGACTTGCCATGTGTCAGCCAGAGACAGCAGAGGAAGCATCCAGGTGGGATGTGCTGGCAGGTTCCCTCCATGCCCTGCTGAGCTGGTGCAAATGTTGCCTTGTGTATGGTGTGATGGGCATGTCCTGGCATTTAGCTGTGAGTGGGACAAGGTGAGCCAGGCATTTAGTTTTAATTTTCATATCTCTGGCAGCAGCAGCAGCAGAGCACTCTGGTCTGCAATGAGAAAGAGCTCAGGGTGTGATTTGTGCACTCCCTGCATGTGATTCAGCCCTCGTTGACAGTGTCAATTACTGAATCGGGATAAGCTTTATTGCTGGTGGAGGTAGGGAAAGCCATGTCCTGATGTGCCAGTGAGGCTGGAATGGTTTTAGTGTTGTTCTGCAGAAATTAAAGAGAAACTCTGTCAGGATTGTTTAGAAAAACTGTCTTCCATATTGGGGAAAAGGGATGAGAAATCTGCTCTGCTGTGAAATTGAAGCTCCTGAGGGTGGTTTTGTGGTCCCACTGAGGCATAGGCTGGTGCTGGATCCACACCTGGCAGAACTCCAGGCTGTCTTCAGCCCCCACCTCTAAACAAGGGCAATCACTGCCTTCAAGAGGATGTGACTTTGACATCACTGATTGGGAAATCCTGATGTGATTGATGCTGCAGTGCAAGGGACTTGGGTCATATTTTTGGATCTCACACCTGTGCCCTTGATCCTGTAGGGAACACCCTCCACACTCAGGCCACTGGGATCCTCAGCTTTTGAGGCAGGAGGTTCATGTTCTTTTTCCATCTCTCCTGGGCAGCTGCAGCTGCCACTGCCATGTCAGACCTGGAAGGATGTGCTGCACTGGGGGTTCACTCTCAGCACAGCACTCGCAGGTTGCTGCTGAGCTGCCCGGCCTGGTGGGGACTGGTGATGCTGGTTTGTTGCTGGTTTGTTTCTGGTCCTCAGCTGCCTCACAAGTTGTCCCATGCCAAGGGCAGCAATACAAAACAGGGCTTTTCCATCGGAGTGGGAGGAGCAGCTAAGCCTGGGTAATGTCAAGGAGGGTATGTGGGTGCAAATAGCATCATGTTCACAACATCTTTGTTTAATGTTTTAGTCCAGTTAGTCTGCATAACTGTCTAAAAATAGGACATATGGACATATTTTCTCTAAGTCCTCTAGTTCAAAGCCTCATAAGCCATTTTTTTCTGGCATTAGTCTCTTCCTTCTCTTTTGAGCCTGAAATTCATACAAGGAAAAGTTATCAGGGAAACCAAAAGAGTGAATGAACTCTGTTGAATCCTTAAGTTTCAGCCACCCAAGAGGAAGTTCATTAAAGTTGCAGGAACTTTCTGGCAGCCTCCTGAAGGTGGATTAAGCAAGCTGAGTAAACAAGCAGCCTTGTGGCGACCATAGACTTTTTCTAGCATCAATTTTGGCATTGTCAGAAGAGCTCAGGGTCATCAGCCTCCGGCTGCAGGTAGCTTAAGGCAAAGGTGACATGCATGGTGAGGGGATAGGGCTGTCTCTGCTGGGACACCCCAGGGTTTGCTCTTCCTCCTGGTCTTGGGACAGATGCTGCCTGTGGCAGCAGCCCCCTGGAGTCACCCTGGCCCAGGGTTTCAGTGTGCGAAAGAGGGAGTGTGTGTTTAAATTTCAGAGCTGCTGCTGGACCCAGCCCAGTGCTCCCAGCGGCATAAATATCTGGCCTTCAGCACAGCCGTGGAAACTTGCTCTCTGTCCTCCTGCAGATTGCTCCAGCTCGTGGCTGTCTGTGCTGACATGGTGACTGAGCAGTGGCTTTTGGCGGCAGGCAGACGGGGACAGCTGCTCCGCAGAGGTAACCCTTCCCTTTGTACACGGGCCACCAACCCAGGCACTTAGCAGTGTTTCTAAAATCTTGGGGTAGGGAAGAGCCTGGGAAGAGCAGTTTGCTTCCAGCAAGTTTCCCTCTGTCCATGAACTTAAACTTTCTTAAATTTCATTTTAAATTTAAACTCCGTACCTTATTTTTGTTCGGTTTCTGAATATGATTTTATGGATTGCTTTTTGAATACACTGTGAGGACCATGGTCTAATCCTGTTCTCCTCAGCTTGCTCTTGCTGTCAAAGCATAGTGACATAACATTTCATTATTTCACTGATGTTTATGACTGAAATTGGCTCTTGTAGATGAGGGAGGGCACATGAGATCCAGAGCTGCACATGGGTAACCAATCACCCCACAACAGTCCCACACACAACACGGCGGTGGTGCCGGTGCTGTCTGTCGGTGTCAGACAAAGCTGAGCAGGTCATGGCAGAGGCAGGACAGGGGTTTGGAGGAGGTGGTCAGCAGGGCCATGGGCGGGCACTGTCCTGCTCACAGATCTCTGAAGTGATTCCTGGAATCAGCAGTGCTGAGGCTGTTTGCATGTGGCTGTGGATGTGTGTTTGCCTCAACACAGGTCTGAGGTGTTGAGCTGTTGTGGGTTCTGTGTCAGATTGGTGCAATGGTTACGCCATCTCTGTTCTGGTATTCAAGACACAGACTTCCAAGGATCTTCGCAGTGTGTGGAGAGGATTTTATAATGAGCCCTGTGAGGCTTTGCTGATCAGAAGAGTATTGTTGTACAGAATTGCTTTCAGGTGTTGATGGGTTCTGTCTTTCTTGCATGATGCCTTTTGAAAAATATGTATTTTTGTACAGTACATCTTGTTGCCCTTTGGGGAATATTTTGTCTGTGGCTATTGAATTATGGACTGGAAATCTGCAAATGTTCTTGGAGACTGAAGGATTGGCACAACAAGAGACTCTTGGGCTCCTCTGAACAACATACAAATGATGTTTTAATTGGATGAGATGATGTTAGAGTGCTTATGCCTGAAAGGTTATTTGCTGTCAGAGCCCAGACTGGCTTGCCCTGACAATGACATTGTAGGTGTCAGGGGTTTTGTGGTTTGTACTGACTCTTGCTTAGAGCAGGAACAAACTGATAACCACAGATTCATCGGGCTGTGTTGGTGCTTCTCATCAGGTGCTGCAGAGTAATCTCTGCTTTTTCCAGAAGTGTGTCTGTTCCGAGATGCACTGCTGCAGTAATTTTGGAGACTCTGGGAATGTCTGGACAAGCAGAAGTGATTTCCACAGTGAGGACAAGTAAGATTTTTCTGTAGAATTAGTTTTATTTTTTTGTTAATACTCTGAAATGTGCTTGCCTTGGCAGAGTGCCTGGGAAATTACTTTCCCAAAGCAGGGGTTTAGAGTGGTATGATTGATGCCAGTATGAATCCTTTGGTCAAGGAGGTTGTGAAATGCATCTTCCCCAAAATACACGTTTTGGGATGACGTTCACTAGAACCCTGCTTGATTGCAGGAAGGGTTCAGAGCAGAACTGACTCAGGATGTATCTTAGTTTCATTATGACTTCTTTAAATGCTTTAATATTCACTGTTTCAGTTGTAGTGTCTGGAAAATGTCTGTGTTCTCCAAGGCTTAGCCAAGAACTTCTGAACATCTGGGATCGTTTTGGTCAGGTCTATTTGGCTTTGCAAAGGGCTCTGAAATGCATATGTATGTTGGGGTGCTTTCCTAGGGACCTCACAGATAGGCTCTGCTCGAAGTTTTGAGTTTTAGGGAATCTCTGGTTTGCAGGGGAATCCTGACCATGGAGGAGGAAGTGGCAGGATGAAAGCAAAAGCCAGAAACACAAATGTTTGTTATAGTGGTGATCAGGCCAGAATCCATCTCTGGGACTGGGGCATAGCCTGCTCACCTCCATGTTATCCAAAACCATTGCCAATCATGCTGCATTTCCTGACTTGCCCTGGTCTGGGAACTGGAACTTGAAGTAGCAAAAACCAGAACATGCATGTTCAACCCTTAATAGGTATGTGGGTTGGAGACAGGGAATGGTTTTGGTGATTTGAAAGGGCAGATGGGCTGATAGGGAAGCATTTCTTTGATGGGCTGTTAAGACAGACTTAACTGCGAAACACATGCCTATCTCATTAGGACAGGCTTTGTCAGGCCTTTCCTGGCAGGGGTTGTGTGAGATGGCTTCAAAATAAGCAATGCTTTGTGCAGTCATCTCGTTGATGGGAACCTAAGCTCATATCCCTATCCTGCCTGACTTGCTACAAGCGTTTTTCAGTGGCACTCTTGATTTCACCATAATGCAATCTGGGATACTTCTGAAAATGCCAAAATCAGCTTTTCACCTTAAAGTTGTTTATACAGATTCTGCTAGAGATTTTGGCTCTTGAGAGCTGTTAACCCCGTGTGAGGGCTGATGGTCAGAGACCCACATCTCTGAAAATATCCATGGGTTCTCATGTCCATGGGGTAGAACTTGTGTTGTGGAACTTAGGGACATGGGAATCTCTGGAAAAGGGTTGTTGGTGAGCATGAACTGAAGACCTGCTGAGCTGCCAGCAGCTGGCTGTGTCAGGAAGCAGTAGCTGTTGGCTGGCTGTGAGCTCTGTGGCTCACCCTGTACCCCCAAGATGTGCCAAAGGCACGAGGATGTTATGAAAGGTGCGAATGCTTTGCTCAAGCATTTTGTTTTCTGGGGGCTGAGGCAGAAATCCAAATGGTCAGAGCACACTGTGAGTCTTGGCAGGATCACACTGACACGGTCACTGCTCCTTTCCCTGCTGAAAAGGCTGGGGAATCTCTGTTGTCCAGGCAGCTATTGCCGTGTGAATGTGGCCAAAAATAGTAAGGAAACAGCATTCCCATGTAGTCCCCTGAGAGAGTGTTGTACTAGTTTGTGTGGAAAAGTGATTCTGGTGTTCTCTGGAGGTTTTCTTACGGGGATGTGTGCAGTCAGACAGGGACCCCTCTGTTTTCCTGCTCCGTGGCTGAAGGGGAGCAGCAGCAGACACAGCAATCTGTCTGGCTGCGCATGTTCCTGGCCCTGCTGAATCATCGGGACTTGTGCCTGGGCACAATTCCTCTCTGTCAGCTGCATCCTGGGATCAGAGCTGCATGGCTGCTGCCCAGGATATTTTGCTAAAGTCTACAAAACCAAGTAGCACTTTTCTGGGAGTCCAAGTGTAAACATAACAGAACTTAAAGGCTGATGGATTTATTTTTTTCCTGGTTAGTCCATGGGATTTAAAATCTTTGTTGCTGCAAAGAGGAGGATGCTTGCTATTGGTTTTGTGGATATTTTTCTGCATCTGGGAGCACTGGCAATGTAGCAATAAAACCTGCTGGATGTTTGGCTCCAGACAGAAGGCCACATGTATGTATGTGATCCTAAGTGACTCATTGGCCCACTGCTGCTTTTCTGGGGAGCTGACTGGCCATTCCAAAGCAGCAATGTCCCAGTGACCCCGAGACTTTGGGGAAATCTAAGCTGGGTTCTGGTGTGCACTGCCAAACTTGGCCTCGCTGACCGCCAGCAGTGCGTCTGTTCACAGCCACTGCTTGTGCCACTCACCACTTTCCTGGAGTTCCATTTCAGCGCTGCTCTGAGTCTGTAACACCCTGTGCTCACTGTTTGCCTTGGGAAGTGGTGTTGCTGTTTCTGTGAGCTCCTCCCTCAGCAGCCCTGTTCTAGAATTACTGATGTTCCTGAAACCAGATCCTTCCACATGTCCTGCTCAGGTTCAGGAGGACAAGGGGTCCCTAAGCAAACTGACTGCCTTGGAGTACAGCCAAGAGAACTTCAGCGGTTTGGGAAAGCATCATCTTCCAGTGGTTCAGTGAGTTCTGAACCTCCTCACCTTTGGGATGCTAAAGGAAAGGGGAATATATCCCAGACACCTTCTCTGGCCTGTGAGTGCCAGGTTTGCAGTGTGATCCCAAAGCATTGCCACACTTTCACCGCCACCTCTGCTGTGCCCTGGGCTGTGGGGGGATGATCCTCTCTCCTTGCCAGACTTAATGATCTTCTCAAATAGCAGCACTTCTATGCCATTTCCAGCACTGAGAAGGCCCAGTGGTGTCACCTTTCCAGTACCTGCTTGTTGCCTGGCTGCTGTCCTTGTTCTGATGGGTCAGACCCACGTGCCCCTCCTGGCCAAAGGTACTTTGGGCTGTCCTGAGTTGACTGCTAAACACAAATACCAGTCAGCAGTTGGCAGAATGAGATCTGCCAGTTTATTTCCTGAAAGTCATCCTGGAAATGCCTTGTACAGGAATGTACAACAGGAGAAGATGGTCACAAGCAGTGCAGGGAGCTGACCAGACATGCGAGTGTGACTGCAAACAGGTGTCAAAATCTGTAATCAGGAATAAACAATGACACTTGGCACTGATCTATTGCTCTGCACTTCCAAAACATGCTGTCTCCATGAGCTAATGCAGTCAGGGAAGGATCAGGAAGGAAGCACTGTAAAAATCCTGGGCTTGTTTCTTTGTGGTGGGTTTTGGTTTTGGTTGGCTTTTTTTTTGTTTTGTTTTGTTTTTTTGGGTTTGTTTTTTGTTGTTGTTGTTTTGGTGGGTTTGTTTGTTTGTTTGTTTGTTTGTTTGTTTTGTTTTGGCTTGGTTTTTTTTATGATTAAGGAAATGGAAGTAGGGGACTTGACTAGATTTGCTGAAGGTCATGGAGCAGCACTTGAAGTAAGAGCTAACAACTGCACAGCTCTTCCCTGCCTGCCCTGCTGCTGCCCTTCCGCCATCGTCAGCCTCAGAGCCTGATGAGGGCAGGAGGTCCCTCTGCTGGGAAGCTGTTGAGGGATGATTCCTCTGTCTTCCTGTATCTGCCATCTCAAGGATTTTGGAGCACATCTCATGCATGCTTGCAGCTGCTGGAGCCAGGGATGGCTGCAACTCCTGGAGAAGAGCAGCCTGGCAGACCTGCTTTGCACATGGTTCAGAGTTCAGTGCCCAAAGTCTGCTATTTTTCTGTGTCTGCAGTACCTCTTGCACTCTGAGCAAAGCCAGTAGCAAGTTCCTTTTGCAGTAAAATGTCGTGACCTGGTTTTGGGGACAGCATCAATCATGGTACAAAAAGAGAAGAATCCGGCAAGTTTCGTAACCTTTTTAATGAGCTGGGGTTTTTTCCCCCCTCAGTGCCCAGGAAGTGGGTGAGTTAAAACATGCAATAGATGTGTGATTCACTTTGGCAAGCCAGGCTGCTCAAGGCAGCTGAAGGAATCTCCTGCACCCTATGCCACAAGTCTCTGAGTAATTAGCAACAGCTAATTGTCACGGCAGCTGTGGCAGTACCCCTCTGCTTAATGAGGCCAGCTCACTCTTGGCGAAGCACAGGTGGTCCACACCGAGCAGCCTTGGAGAGAGAATCACAGCACTGGACTCTGGGGCATGGCACAGCATCTGAGCAGATGCTTCAGGGGGAAGAATCTGGCCCAGAATGCCCATCCTGGTCAGTGCTGTGTGGGAAGGCTCTTCCTTGCTAGCTGTAGTAGTTTATTTTTGTGTGTAGCCTGCCTTGCAGCCAAGACTTTGAGTAAGGGAGGAAACACTCAGCTAGTAAGTGCTGCTGAGATCTCATTAGCTAATATGGGGTATGCTGATCTTCCAGGAGCAAACATAAACATGTTTTCAGTGTTAGTCTCTCCTGTTTTGTACTCTTAGTTACCTTTCCTGTATTGCAGCATCTGCTTAGCTCTTATTTGGCTTTTATTAGTAGTAGCTGACTTGTGGGAGGAGGAACAGAAACTGGTACTTGATTAGCAGATCTTGGAAGCAGTGATACCACCTGAGGAAGTCTGCAAAAGGTGGTCAACCAGCAGCAATCACATCTCCTTTATGGATTCAGGTCAGTTTTTGATTGTGGATTCAAAATGTGCTGCACATCACAGTGCTGCCCTATGGAGGGCTGAGTTCTCATCTCACCCCTTCTGTTTCTTTTGGCTGTGAATTTGGTGAACGTTCTTATCCAGGGGAATAAACACAAGCAAAGAGTGCTCCCATGGTATATTGGTTTCCATTTGCCATTCCTTATGACCTCTTTTATAGTACAGTTGTACTGAATGATTGCTTTGAGCTGATCAACTCTGTGACTTGACTCTTGGGAGGTTTGGACCTTTCTTTGGTGCTTTGCTTTGCCTGGAAACTGAGTTTGGCTCCAGGGTCTACATGCTAATCAGGAGGATTGGCTGCCAGGAGAACTGCCAGGCCACAGGGGCACAAGCTGCTGGTTGATGAACTGGAGGCTTGGATCTTGGTCAGCTCTGGAGAAGTACTATCTTCTTGCAGGGAATCCACACTGAAGATTTATCTCCTTTTAACTTTTGTTCCTGTTTTTTTTCCTCTCCTGGTTGTGCCACGTCTCTCTCCCTGTTCCCTCTGATGGTTTAGCTTGGCGTAGATGCCAGCTTCTAGGAAAGACAAACCTGTTGCCCAAGCTGTTTGCAGCCAGCAGGCAGCAGCCCAAGCCCAGAGCCAGCAAACAAACCCTCCCTGCACCGGCTGCAGAGGAAACTGCTGGCTCAGCCACTTACCAAAGCTCCTTGGAACAAGCATTGAGGCAAGGGCACAGCAATTCATGAGATGCTTGCCCTCTTGCTCATTCCCATCCTGTGGGAAGAGGAGGAGAAACAGCTTTGCTGGATTCTCTGGATATGCTTGGAAAGAAATTTACAGTCTCCATCCTTGTTTCCATCAGTGTCCTGTGACAGCTGCTGAATGGAAAAAAGGTGTGGGTGTCTACAGCAGGCAGAAATCTCTCCCCATCTTCCTATAGCTTGAAGCTTGTGTGCTGTGCTCTGGCACACGACTCAGCCAAGAGGAGGAGACCAAGTTATCCCTTCTCCTGCTCTGGCAACTTGGCCACTGGATGTGGAGGCACCAAATGGCTGGAGAGGTCCTGGAGTGGAGATGGGCCATTCAGGTGTCCTTTGTTATCCCCAGTGTAGTCCCACAAAGATTCCGGGCTGCGGTGCTGGCAGGGCAGGTCCCTCCTTGTGCTCAGACAGAGAGAGTTTGCACAGACCTCTGGAGAGCTTCAGCTTCCCAGGCCCCCCCATTCACACTGAAGGGCTTGCAGGGGAACAGAGGGGAGCACATGAATCCTTGGAGAATCTCCACAGTCTCTGCCTGCTGCCTCAGTGCTGTACCTGCCATGGGGATGAGGAATGAGGTCCCTCTCCTGCCAGGGGCTCTGCCCAGCTGGCTGGCTCCTCGAAGGGCTGCACAGGCATGGCACAGCCCTTTACCCAGGCAGCAGCTGCCTTGGCCTTTCATCTGCCAGAGGCAGGGGCTGCAGCCTCTTGTGTGAGGTAAATCCTTTTTTCCAGTCCTCTCCCTCTATCTCAGTTGTTTAGAAAATGGGAAGGGCTAAGGGGGAGGCAGGTGTGCAAAGAGCTCCCGCAGCTCCCCTCTGCCCAGGCCCCTGAACTCTTGGCCTGCAAGGAGATGTACAGACAATACACTCGGAGCCTTCTGGTAAAAGCTTTTCTCTCTCTGTTTCTCCAGCCACTCTCAAAGGGTGGGATTTATACCCATATCCTTTCTGTAATGCCTGTGTGCATTATGTGCAAAGTTCTGTGTGCACATGAGCAGCCTTAGCTGAAGGCCCGTGGAGCTGTCTATGTCTCATCCTCTGCTTTCCCCCTCCTCACACTCATCCATGACTGACTCCAAACACAGTTTTAGAGTTGCTTTTTTGGGGTTTGGGGAGGAAACCACATGCCAAAAACTCGCTGCTGCTCTGAGAGCCTATGGCCCTGAGTAGACCCAGCACATGGAGGACAGCATGTCAGGGATGTACCCACATTATTCCGACATGTCCCATGAGACATCTGGGGTAAAGCAGAGAGCTCTGTCTGCAGTGGGTTTAAAGCAAGGGGCTTGTGCTGGATGCTAGGGACAAAGGGAATCTAATGAGCTGCTTATTAAGCTGCTGCAGGATGGATTTTCCACTGTAGACAAGCTTCTCCTGCCACAAGCTTCCCCCACTAACTGCTCTTCCAGGCAAAAGTGTTTCCCTGATGTTTGTGCGATCATTTATATATAACCTTGAAAATGGTGAAGTTCATTACCCTCCATCTCCAATGAATAGGTTTTCCTGCCTGTCTGCCATGTCCCACCGCGTGGGATGTGTGAGCAGAGGCCAAGGATAACACAGCCCTTCAATGGTCCCTCAGTGCTCCTGTGGAGGCACGGGAAGGGAGCACCCCTCTACCTGCTCCTGCTGCCAAGGAGCACAGGGCAGTGTGCTCACTGTTGCCACTAATGTACCTCAGCTGGAAACAAAGCCACTGTCCTGCAGTCTGAATTCCCAATGTGGAGGGATAAAATAAAACCCCCTCAGCCACAGGAGACTCTGGCTCTGGTGCAGCACCAGCTCCAGGGATGACTTGTGTCCTGGCTTTGTGATGTGTTTGTGTTCACCCTCCCACCTGCAGGTTTTGTTCTCTCCCTGAGCTGCTTCCTTGCTCTTTCAGAGAGCTCTGACCTTGATGTCTTTCCAACAATCCAAGGAGCTGGCTGCAGCTTAAGTTTGAAGTGCCAGGTGTGAGGGTCTGCTGTGGGAGGGCAAACAAATCCGGGGAGTCCTGGGTCACTGCTGCCCTCCCCCAGCAAGCCCTGAACTGTGCTGTGGGCTTGGGCATGGGGCACAGACCATGCCAGAGCTTGGGGTTGCCCTTGTACAAGGCCCCTGCAAGATTCTGCATGAGTTTAATTTGGGTCTGCAAATTGAGGCTTTCTTGGTTGAATCTGGATTTCAGTGGCTTTCCTGATGGGTATTTTTCCACTTAAAAATAACTCTCTTAAGGAAGTGGTTGTAACTTTACATAAGATGGGCTTGAGATATTAATTATTGAAGAAAAGTCAGTTTAGGAATCAAGATCCAGCATGGCTGGAAGGGAGGGGGGGGAATGGCTCTGCCATATGCCACGGTACCGGTGCTGCATCCTTCAGATGGCTGGAGCTTTTTGTGGGCTCTTTGGGATGGAGTAAGGCAAACAAGGAGCGGAAGTGTGTGGGGGAGGATGGGGCCGTTCCTCCCACAGGAAACCCAGGATAAAGACACTGGTTGGATTGTGTGGCTGTTGGGATCACACTGCTGGACCCCGTGGCTGAGCACGGCCCAGCAGCTGCGCAGAGCAACAGCAACACGTTCAACCCTGCTCTTGGCAGAGGAGCCAAGTGAAAACAAACACAAAGGCTGTAACTGGCAGCACTCTAACGGGAAGGAGTGTGAGTGCAGCGCCGACAGGAAGCCATCAGTCTTGCAGATGGCTTGCACGGGCCAGGGACTTCTAGTCACTGCCTGCTGCTACACTGAGCCCTGCTCCCCCAGTATCTTCCAACCACGGGCATGGCACACCCTGATCACCTGCTGCTCCCAATCCAGGCTCTACCATGGCTGGTCAGGGACAGAGGATGAAGCCAGCCCTACTTTGATCCTTCTCGAGGTGTTGGCTCTATCAGACCCTGGCCCTGGCTGTTACCGTCACATCCCTGGCATCAGGCCACTCACAGCTCTGGGGGACATTGTCTGGGGCAGCATTTCTGCTATTTCTGCTACTTGTAAGCTGGGGACCCCTGGGTGACATTTGGGCTGGTTTGTGGGCTTTAAAAAACGATTCTGTGAGTTTTTGCTTCATAGAGTCCTACAGAATGTTTATTCCAGAGTGCAAAGGGTTCTTTAAATGGGCCCTGCTCTGTATGTCTCACTGGCCGAGGAACAAGCACAGAGCAGGACTGGTGTGGTTGGTGACACTGCCCTGCTGCTGAGCTGCTCCATGCAGGCACTCAGTGGCCTCTCTCCATGTCCTGCAGGCTAGCAGGAACAGCCTGGTGGGGTCCATCTTGGATAGACGCGGATGATGCCAGAGCTATGACAGGGATTGCAGTCTTGGCACTGAGGGGTGATCAATTATGGAACAACTACAGGAGGAAGTACCTGAGGTCAAGGAAGAGGAAGAGGAAGAGGCAGTGATGGTGGCAAGTGGAGCCTCAGAACCAACTGGAGGACCAGACAGCTCGCTGCCTTCAAGCAGCTACACAGGTGAGTGGAGCCACAGGAGCTCATCCTGTGGAGCATCCAGGTGCACACAGCCCCCAGGCAGCATGCTCAGTTGCAAGGGCAGAGAATCTGTCCCTGAATGATGTTCAGCTGGTTTTAATCTCTACTCTTCCTGAAATAATGCTTCAAGTTACAGAGATGCTTATTTCTTCTTCTGAGGTCACTGCACAGCCATTGGCAATGGGTGTTGGAATGGAAATTAAGAGGACAGGCAGGTAACATTGTGCTTCAGAGCAAGGGGCCTCCCAGGGTGTTTGGGAATGCTTCCTTGGACACTTCTTGAGGTCCTCAGAGCAAAGTGATTATAGGAGGTGGGAGAGAAGCTTTGTGGATGCAGAAGAGGCTCCTCCAGAGCCCTTGATGTTCCAGCTGGGATGTCCTGTGCCAGCAGCCGGCCAGCCAGGGATTATAAAATCTGCTGGTTGGGATTTCATTGCCAGGACATGAATGCCAGAGGGAAGAAAGGAGCATTGATGTGGAGTCTGAGCTGCTGGGGCATTCTTGGCTCTGTTCATAGCATTTGCCTGCAGTCAGTGCCAGATTCCAGATGTGATACCAGAGGCAGGCAGGACAGTGCTAGAAATCCCTCCTCAGCCCCACAGCTGGAGGAGCTGGTCACACCAGGAGCTGGGCCTGTGGCTGTGATATGGAAGGACGTGTCCCTGTGTGTTTGCAGACCTGTCACAGAGCTCCTCTCCCTCACTGTCGGACCAGCTGCAGATGGGCTGCGAGGAGGCGGCGCTGGGAGCGCTGAACGTGGAGTGCAGGGTCTGCGGAGACAAAGCCTCGGGCTTCCACTACGGCGTGCACGCCTGTGAGGGCTGCAAGGTGAGTCCCAGGGACAGCTGGGTTCAGCAGCACCAAGCAGGGGTTAGATCCCAGCGACTGGACTGCCTTCTCACACAGGCAGATTTGCAGCAAAACAGGGATTTGGGATTGATTGTTAACAGACTCAACCTGTCTAGAATGGAGCGAGTATAGGCAGGCAGAGAATGCTGCCCTGAGAGGGTGGCTGAGACCTGTATGGCTCAAACCTTGCCTTGTCACACTTTGCTGCATAAGGCAAATCCATCTGTCCCCACTGGGACTCTGAGTTTGCTTTTAAAAGTAGTTTCTGAGCTGCAGATCAGCAGTGAGCTGTGTATTTATCTCCCTGGGATCACTGGCTGCAGCTTGGATATTCCTCTGGAATTCTTTCCCCTGCAGCAGATCCAGCAGGGTTGCGTTAGCAGCCCAGGTCCTGCCAGACATTCCTGCAGGCTGGGGTTGTCCCATGGTTTGTTCCTCTCTCCCTCTCTGTGGGCTGCTGGCACAGTCACAGCACCAGGCACCGTGTGTCCCCACGCTTCTTCCTCGGCAGCCCCTTTCTGCCATCACATGACCTCTCCTTGGGATAAAGGCTCTGCTTGCATCAGAAAGAACCCAGGGCTCCCCCTCCTCACACCCTGAACCTCCCTGAAGCTTCTGGGGATAACAAACCAGCCTGGTCCCAAACCACAGGCACTGCTGCTCCATGTCCCCCTGCTCCCTGCCTGCAGGGTTTCTTCCGCCGCACGATCCGCATGAAGCTGGAGTACGAGAAATGTGAGAGGAGCTGCAAGATTCAGAAGAAGAACCGAAACAAGTGCCAGTACTGCCGCTTCCAGAAATGCCTCTCACTGGGCATGTCACACAATGGTGAGTGTCACTGCTGCCCAAAGGCCTGGCCAGCTGAGTGACACGGGGTCAACTGTGAAGGGTGCCCATGGCCTGCTGTGCTTTAGCCCATGGCTCCTCTTGCTAGGGGATCGTTCAAACCCAGTGCTTCAAGCATTTGACTCCTTTTCCCCTTTTCCTGTATTAGAAGGGGCTGTTCATTCCCACCATGAAGTACAGTTGCTGGCACGTGGCTGTCCCTTGCAGACTGGCCCAGAGGGAACTGGATACACAGATTGTTCTGTGCTGGGACTTTTAGACTTCAGGTGTAAGAATCTTGGACCTGGACAAGCAAAGGCGTTTATGTGGGAAGTGGGGTTTGTGCAAGAGCCCAGAGGAATGGGATGGGAGTCTGGTCTGAGGAAGCAGCAGTGACTGGTTCATGAAAGTGTTAATGCTGGAGGAGCTGCAGTCTGGAGAAGCATTGTGTCATTTAGCTGCAGGTGTTCTCCAGCAGACCTGTCTGTCTGCAGTGGCAGAGCAAACTGCTGCCTCTCTGGATGCATCTCCTGGGGTGCCCCTGCTGTCCTGACCCCCAGTTTTGCCCCCACAGCAATCCGCTTCGGGCGCATGCCAGAGGCAGAGAAGAGGAAGCTGGTGGCAGGGCTGACAGCAAGCGAGATCAGCTGCCAGAACCCACAGGTGGCTGACCTGAAAGCTTTCTCCAAGCACATCTACAACGCCTACCTGAAGAATTTCAACATGACCAAAAAGAAGGCAAGAGGTATCCTGACTGGGAAGGCCAGCAGCACCCCAGTAAGTTCCCTCCCAGGGCAGGTGGGGTTGGCCATAGCCAGCACGGGAGACTGTTCTCTAGGAGATGCTGCACATCTCTCTGCATGTCCTGCCCCTTGCTGGGAAAAACCCCATTGCTCTGCACACTTGTGTTGTGGTGGGTGGGTGCACATCGCTTGGGCACTGTTGGCCCCAGAGGCAGGGCACAGCACAGGGACAGGCAGACAAACATGACTGTCCTGGGCAGAGCTGGCACCTCGAGTCCCCTACAGCAGACTCCTAACTTGCTTCTTGTTCAAGCAGCCTTTTGTGATCCATGACATGGACACCTTGTGGCAGGCAGAGAAAGGGCTGGTGTGGAAGCAGCTGGTGAACGGCATCCCCCCCTACAAGGAGATCGGGGTGCACGTCTTCTACCGCTGCCAGTGCACCACGGTGGAGACTGTGCGGGAACTCACCGAGTTTGCCAAGAGCATCCCCAGCTTCATAGGCCTCTACCTGAACGACCAAGTGACTCTGCTCAAGTACGGGGTGCACGAGGCCATCTTCGCCATGCTGGCTTCCATCATGAACAAGGATGGGCTGCTGGTGGCCAACGGGAATGGCTTTGTGACCCGCGAGTTCCTGCGCAGCCTGCGCAAGCCCTTCAGTGAGATCATGGAGCCCAAGTTTGAGTTTGCTGTGAAGTTCAACGCTCTGGAGCTGGATGACAGTGACCTGTCCCTGTTTGTGGCTGCCATCATCCTGTGTGGAGGTGAGCGGGTGCCAGGGTCAGGAAGAGTCCTCCCTGCTTAGAGGTGGTTCAGAGAGGGGGCTAGGGGAGCTGAGCGGCAGCTTGAGGTCAGCCAGGGATGTCTCAGGGAGTGAGAGAAGAACTGAACACTTCCAAAACCAAAGCTTCTCTGTGGTGGTGATGCCTGGCAAGCTTGGACCCACAGGAAGGAATGTAGAAGTGGCATCTCCTTCTCATGTGCTGCTGTGGGATATGTTGTCCAAGGGCATGCTTCTCCTCTTTGTAGCTGCTGAGGTTGAAGTCACAGTGGGTGGGTTACAGTCCCCAGCTCCTTTCCCCAGCAGCAGCGTGTACTTTAGAGGGCTGCACCATGACCCTGCAGCTACCGTGCTTCCTCTCCACAGACCGGCCTGGCCTGATGAACGTGAAGCAGGTGGAGGAGATCCAAGACAACATCCTGCGAGCGCTGGAGTTCCACCTGCAGTCCAACCACCCGGATGCCCAGTACCTCTTCCCCAAGCTGCTGCAGAAGATGGCTGACCTGCGACAGCTGGTGACAGAGCACGCCCAGCTGGTGCAGAAGATCAAGAAGACAGAGACAGAGACATCTCTGCATCCACTTCTGCAGGAGATCTACAAGGACATGTACTAAGGACCTGTTATTTATGAGAATGAAGCCATGGATTCCCATCAAGACTCTTTGTACAGAAACAAAGAAAACCCTTCCCAGTGTCTTCCATTTCTCCTACTGGAAACTTTTCTATGTGACCCTGACATACGGTACATAGGGCAAGATGCCGTCAGGATTTGCAGCTGCCTCCTGCTCGGCCAGGGCTTCCATTAACACACACTAACAAATCTGCAAAGCTGCTGTTCCCATTCCTATAGCTCAGTTCTGGCTGCTCCCGGAGCGGAGCAGCCACCAGGTTTACATGGCTCAGGCAGCAAGGTCACTGTGGCACCTCGGGTCCCCAGGGTGGGGAGCTCTGGTCCTTAGGAGGGCTGGGGGGGTGCAGGGGCCAGCAGGGCTGACAGCAGCACTTAGGGTGGGTCTGTATTCTCATTTGTTTGCACTGCAAGGATGTGGTCCTGAGCCGTGAAGTCTGGGACAGTGTGATGAAAGGATGTTTCTCTCTTTCCCAAAGAAAAGCTGGAGTATTTGAATGCAGGTAGGGCTGTCCCACAGCTGCAGCCCCCCCATTCTTTGCAGTGTGTTCCTGTCTCCCAGCAGGACTGTGTGAACTCTGCCTTCCTGGGTGCTCTGTGGCAGCCTTTGCTCCTGGCACCCTCATTCCATAGGGAACGTGTCACTTGGCACCTCAGTATGAGAGGCTGGGATGGGAAAGTAGGAAGGAAAGGACTGGACTCCTTAAAATTCCCCTTCAGAAGGGCAGAGGCACAGAATCCATGGCTTCCACAGGCTGTTCTGCACAGACATGAGTTACAAAAATGGTGTGTGGAGCATCAGGGGCCTTCAGCTGGTCCCAGCTTGATGTCCTGCCTCAGTTGCCTCTCTGTGAAAGAGGCCTGGATTGTCACATGCTGTCTGCTTGGAGCAGGAGCATGAGGATCTGTTAGTGCATTGGTTGCAGAGAGCTTTGCAGCAGTAAATGCCAAGGATTTATAAACAGAGAGGGGGTGGTTGGGATGCTCACAATGGGCAGGAGCTTCCCAGTGAGCGTGGCTGTGTCAAGGAAGCTGCCAGTCCTCCTCTGCCACTGTTCCCAGGAGTGGGAACAGCTCCAGGCTTAGGGATTTGCCTGAACATTCTGTGATTTTGCCTCACAACTTCTCACAGCTGTAGTGAAACACCACCATGCTGCCTGGGCCAGGCCAGGCCCCTGGTGGGGCTTGTGTCGCTTGGGCTTCGGGCAGGGGGAGAATGGACCTGGGAAGGGCTCAGTTTCCCTTTCAGGATAATGGTGTCTCACTTAAGAAGTGACACTTCTCTGTCTGCAGCTCAAACTCCCCCATGTCCTGAGCAGCCGTATTAAAATACTGATATTCCCTAGGAGGGGTTGTGGGAGCAAATTACTCGGTTTTCTTTTACTTTCCTCCTCTTCAGGGTAGCAGATTTCCCTGGTGCAATAATTCCTTTAAAACCCAAAGGGGAAGAGCACTGGGCTTTCCCTCCCCATCACAGGGCTGGCCAGTCCCAAATCTCCCCCTGCTACCACACTCCACTCCTTTTGCCGTGCCTCAGTTTCCCTGGCCAGCCCTCCCCTCCCTACCTCGCAGGGGTGTTGGGAATTACCGTTTCTGAAGCACTTTGAAGCCCTCTGGGGGAAGGCACTGGAGACATGCGTGTGCTGGTTGGAGCCCGGGGGATTTGTCCTTTCCAAAACCCCAGTGGTGTCCCCACCAATGCAGGACTCGTGCCCATCACCTGGGAAACTTTTTGCTCTTCCTTCCTCAACAGTATAACAACCCTCAAACCGAAATGTATATTTTTGCTAGAAGTACAAACCTCCAAGTGTTTTTAATAATATAAATAGTGTCCACAAACTGACTTGACTTTAAATAAATCTGAACTAAATATTTAAGAACCTTTTAGCGTCCAGCCTGGTTTTGTGGGATTTCTCTCAGCACCTGGCAGAGGGCTGTCCGTGGGAGGATTTCCAGCAGAGGCAATGGGATTTGCTGTGATTTCCAGGGATTTGCCATGATTCCTGGGGCTCTTAATTCCCAGATCTCGTACCTGCTGTGGTTTTCTTGCCTGCAAACCTAAAGCAGCAGAAAGAGCCAGTCCTGAGCAGGATGATTCCTGCCCCAAATGCTGCGGGTGGAGCTGGAAATGAGCTGAAAACACCCCGAGAAGATGAACAATGAGCTCCGGGGGGGTAATGTGCTGGCAATTGCGCTGCCCTTAGCTGTGGTGAAACACCTGAGAATTTGCAAGGAGTTGCTGGAGACGCCCTAGGCTGCCCTGTGCCTGTCTTGAGTGCCCTGAAGGAAGCTGTTCCATGGCTTCCAGACTCTCCCGTGCAGCTGGGGGCACATGGAGCCGTGGTGCTGCTGGGCGGGGGCCCAGGGGACATGGCTGGGGACCCTGTGTGGTTACCCCAACAGGCAGTGATTCATCATCCGGCCGTTCACTCCCTCCCTTCCCGCTGTGATGGTGGAGAGAACTGAGAAAGCAGTGAAATCCACAGGCTGAGTTAAAGACAGTTTAATAAGACTGAAAAAGAAGGGGAAATAGTAATGATAAAAGAATTAGAATATACAGAATTTAGTGATGCCCCCATCCAGGCTCCTCACAGCAGGAGCTGCAAAGTCCTTGAGTGAGTGTAAACCGTGCTCAGCGATTGGGTGCTATCAGCTAGCCTGGGCTTGTCCTCCGCCCAAAACACGTGTCCCTGGCTACCGGGACCCGGACTCACTGAGGACATAAATAGGCCTGGGAGGTGGCCCAGCCCTCATTGCTGCTGGGGAAGAGGTTGAGGTAGGCTCGAAGATGGCATCTGGGCGGTCGAGGACCGAGGCAAGCTGTGTGAGACCCCTGTGCAGGTAAGGGTTTGAGGATGGGGTGGCTGGGAGCAGCTTTTTTTGGGGAAAGGCTGGAGATAGGGCACCTCGCTGTGCGGGTAGGGAGTGGATTGGGACGGCCGTGATCCACCCTCCCCATTTCCCCATCCCCCCTCCGGAGCTGGGGATCGGCGGCAGCACTGCAGCCAGGCTCCCCTTCCTGCCAGCCCCAGCCAAGGCCTCCTGCCCTTCTCCCTGCCCCAGCCCTCGGTACCCCCGCTCCCCCAGTCCCCAGGAGAGCCTCCAGACACTCCCTGTCCTGGGCTTCCTTTGCATTGCAGTTAACAAGGAGATTAGGCTGGATGGGGCTGGGAGGTCCCTGGATCCCCCTGGCTCTGCCTTGGCAAGGGCTCCTGAGCCCAGACAGCGGGGGGTTTCCGAAATATGTCCTCACCCAAACATAGCTGGTACTGGGGGAGACGCTAGGGCAGGGCTGGAGCAGGGTCTGACCCCAGCCATGTGGCTCCTCTGGCTAACAGGGATTTTTCCCGTGGATCCTGTCGGCGGGGCCGGAGCTGCCGCTTCTCACATGACAGAAAACCAGCCCGGGTCTGCAGGTACTTCCAGAGTGGGTTTTGCCGTTTTGGAGAGCAGTGCAGGTAAGGAAGGGCTGTGATGCCATGAGGATGGGCTGGGAGCCAAGAGGAGTTGTGCTGGACTGATGGGACCCTCTGTCTCTGTCCCTGGGCTCCTCCAGCTACCAGCACATCCAGGAGGAGCCAGCACCAGTAGGGACCCAATATGGTCTCACGCCCCGCCGCCCCTGCAGCCAGGAGCCTGGTACTGATCCTACAGCCGTGGACCAGGCACAGAGCACCTCGGTCCACCCTGCCTGCAGCATGACGTCTATGGCCTGCAAGTTCCCAAAAGTGAAGGTAGAAGTGGAAGAAAAAGACAAGGAGAACATCCCAGCACTTGGTAACGTCCCCTGTGGGGCCGTCAGTGGAGAATTTGTCCCCACAAAAGCTCGGGGTGCCTCAGGTAGGTGCTAGGCTACCCAGGGGACCACTGGGGTGGTTATGATAGCATAGGGTTAAAATGTTTTTAAAAATCACGAGAATTGCATACAATACATTCAGGGGGTGGAAAGGAAGATTGGGTCTTGTAGGCCTGGGAACGAATATTGAGCTTTGTTTTTTCTAGATCATGTGAAGCTACACCTGCATAATCATAATATGATAAATTATATGATTGTTTGGTAACTGAATATGATTATCGTAATAAGAATAATGAGAAACGATGTAATCGTAACAAGAATCGTGAGAAAGAATATTTGGGAGGGCCTAATGAAAATTACAAGAATGCATGCTTGGATAAGATCAAGGTATACAATAGAACAATATGGGTTTAATAATTAATATATAGTTATATAACGAAAAGGGTATAAAAACATGTTCATCTCGGATCCATGTTAGAGTCAGATTTGGGTCTGTACCCCTGATTCCCAGAGCTCTTCAATAAAGTACCTACATATAATCATTCTGTGATTATGTGTTTTCAACGCTATCAGTTCTGGTGAAGTAGCCTGTGCATGTTTCTGCCTATGATCAAAGCCTGGGCCGAGCTGGGGCTGTGGAGAGCTCTCCTGTGTAGGGACTGTCACTGCTGAAGCTGCACTCTGAGCAGCCTGCTCAGCTCTCTGAGCTTTTCCCTTCTAAGAACTCTCGTCTTGCAGACTTCCAACCACAAGGGCCAGATCCAGACTCCTCTGACCCCAGAGAGGCAGTTTTGGAGACAGCGACTGACCCTGCAAAGGTGGGTTTGGGTCTCCTGTGGCCAGGCACTCCCTGTCGCCCTGTGGTGTTCCCGGAGGCCACGGCAGTGACAGAGCCAGGGGGTTGCCATGCTGTGCTGCTCTGCTTGCAGGTCCCTGCAGAGCCAGGTGCTGTGGCAGCTCTGGTCACCACCGCGGAGCTGAGAGCCCAGAGCGAGGCCATAGTGTGTGGGATCTGCATGGACAGGGTGTATGAGAAGGCACTGCCAGAGGAGCGGCTCTTTGGGATCCTCCCGAACTGCAGCCACGCGTACTGCGTGGGGTGCATCCGCAAGTGGCGGCGCAGCCGGGACTTCCAGAGCACCATCATAAAGTGAGTGGGGATGAGGACGTGGCACGGTGGTCACTGTTCCCCCTTCTGCGCCCTGAAATTATTCCTCGGGTCTGGTGATGTGGCTTTGGGATTGGTGTGACTTTCCTTTGGGAACAGGTGCTTCAGAGGGGTCATAGGTATGGGGGTGCTGGGTGGAGGCCAGGGCAGCAGAACCACCCAGTGTGGGTGCTGAGCCCATACTCCCTGCTCCCTTCTTGGGACACCCAACTGCACCCATCACTCTCATCCAGGGCCTGCCCAGAGTGCCGGGTCACCTCCAATTACTACATCCCCCACAAATACTGGATCTCAGATGTGGGTGAGAAGGAGGAGCTCATCAGAACCTTCAAGGCACGGACAGGGTGAGTGCATGGCACTGCTGCAGGGGTGGCAGGGCTGTGGGCTCTGTGCTGCTCTCAGAGCTACATTCACAACCATGCTTGGAATCCCACAGGAAAATCAGGTGCAAATTCTTCGTCCGTGGCCACTGCCCTTTCAGATCAGAGTGCATCTACCTGCACGAGCAGCAGCCTGCCCGCCGGCTGCGGCGGCAGAGACGGCGGCGGCCGAGGGTGCCCGCGGTAAGTGGGGTGGCACATTTCTGGGCTGGGCTGGGCACCCGAAAGCTGTGGCTCATCCTCCCTCCTCTGCTGCAGGTGTTCATCCCTTCTTCCTCGGATAGCTCTGATGAGGATGAGGATGAGTACGAGTGGGCTCTCACCATGGCCATGCTGGAGAGAGATGATGACTACATAAGATATATCCAGGAGTTGGAGAGAGATTATGACTACTCAAGATATCTCCCCGAGTTGCTTTTCTTTGACCTCGATTCCGACTGAGCCATCGGGGCCACACTGGATCTGGGTGCTGCTGGTGGCCGGTCGGAAGCGTCTGCTTTTGTCTCCAGCTATTGTTTCGGGTTGGCTTCAGTCATGGGATGGGGTGGGATGGGGAAGCAGTCCGGCTGGAATTTGTGGGTGCACCGGGGGAGACTCAGGGCACAGCCCCCCCGCTCCTGCCGTGTTGCCCACGCTGCCCCCCTGCGGGACTCGCGGGGG
>VXBI01002861.1:50912-84861 GCA_013397375.1 Toxostoma redivivum | reverse complement strand
CGGGGAGGCGGCGGGGGGTGGTCCGGCCATCCCCGGGCGGGGCGGGGGGGGGCGGGCAGCAGGGAGACACTGTTTTGAACTCTTTTTTAACCAAATCCGGGAATAACGAAATAAAACAAGTTGTGTAACGCCACGCTTCCGGGAGTCTACGATCTGTCGGCTGGGGGATCCACCCTCGGGGGAGGGAAGGCGGTGTTTGGGTTGGAATTTAAGGGATATTTGCATAACGAGCTCCTTCGCGCGCGGTCGGTTTGCGTTTCCCGGGGGCGGGGCCGGAAGCGGCGCCTTGGGGACCGGGAGCAGCGGGGGGAGACCCGGGGGGGGAGCGAGCGGTGACAACCGGGAGTGTGCCCCGGACTGCCTGGGAGTGAGTGAGCATGCAGTGACTCCCAGGAGGGAGCGAGCGGTGAGACCCGGGAGTGTGCCCGGGACTGCCCGGGAGCGGGCGGCAGTTCCTGGGCACAGCGGTGACCCGGGGCAGTGCTTGGGGCCGGGGGAGTCCCACCATCAGCGCCCCCCGGGAGGGCAGCGGAGTTGAGCTGGGGCTGCTAGCGAAGGAGGGTGTTGGGGGGCACGGAGGGACTCCCGGTGCTCCCGCATCCTCGGGCGGGTAAAGGCAGCTTCCCGAAGGTGATGCGGGGATCGGCGCCGAGCAGGTCGTGATCGTCCGGTGCCTCCCGAGTGTGACCCGTGTCCGGTTCTCGGCTCCAGCTGTCCCGGGTGTGACCCGTGTAGGGCTCTCCCCGGTGCGTGTGACCGGGTCCGGTCTCCCCGTGTCTCGCAGGCGCTGTGCAGCCTCGCCGCAGCGATGGATTCCCGGTGCCCGCCCTGGCTGCAGCTCTGTCCCCGGCCGTGCCGGCTGCTGCTCCACGCTCTGTGCTCCGGCCCCGCCGGGGCGATGGCCGCGCTGCGGGTGCTGCAGCGGGGCCAGCCCCGCGAGGGACCGGGGCAGGCGTTCCCCTGGCAGGCTCTCACCGCAGCCCTGTGCGCCGAGGAGCCCTCGCTGGAGGAGCCAAAGGACGCCCTGGCTGTGTGAGTTGGATACATATCTGAAACTCGGTGTTTTGGGTGTCAGGTGCACAACTTGGGAGAGCACATCTGCTTCCCCTGGTGCAGTGGTTCATACATGAAGTTGGGATTATAGCAGTAACTCACTGGTGTCCCAGCCTGTGTCTACAAGGGCTGGTGAAGGCATTAGCTGCCTTCTCCTCTTGCTTGCAAGTGCTGTGGGACTCTGCTCCACGGGGCAGGTTGTAGTCAGAGCAGGGGGATTTGCTCTCACCACTCACCTCTCCTTTTCCAGCAAGCCACGGCTGCTGCTGCTGCCCGTTTTGTGCCAGAGAAACCTCTTCTCCCTGCTCCTCGTGGTGCAGGATGCAGTGCCAGGGGACTGCCTCCACCGGCTGCTCCAGGCCTTGGAGCAAGATTCCCATGTGGATCCCTGGCTGCAGGCACTGAGGGATCTGCTGCAGCAGGGGCCAAGGGCAGAGGAGGGCTCCTCACTTCCCACTGCCTTGTCTTCCACATGCCAGCAGCAGCTTAGAGGCCTGTGCCAAAAAATTGCCCAGAAGAAACCAGAGGGGCAAAGAGAATTGAACTGGTGCTTCAGCAAGCAGCCTGGTGCCCCTGACTCTGTGCCTCAAGGTGGGAAGCGCAAGAAAGTGCTGGAGGAGAGCCTGGAGTTGGACAATGAGAGAGAGGAGAAGAGGTTGTTACTGGAGGAGGTGGCACTTGAGCCCCTGGGCCCCCAGGAATGTGGAGATGTGGCAGGGGTGGAAGAGGAGGTGCCCGAGGAGCCTTCAGGGGACACATCAATTCAGAGCACAGACAAGGCTGCTCCTGACAGCTCCCAGCAGGATGCAGTTGGGGAGCTCAGGAAGATTTCTCAGACAGAGCTGGCAGCAGAGGTGCAGTCCTTTGTTCAGGTACTGTGTAGGGTTTGCTGTCCCCTTCCAGCCAGTGAGCCTTTACAGCCTGATTCCCATTCCTTCATCTCACTCATTTCCCTCAGATGTATGGACATGGGATGAAAAAGCTGCTGCTGCAGGAGTCCAGTGTAAGTAGTTGCTTCTGTCTCTCTCCTGGAGCTGATGCTCTAAATGGGCTCGTGCCAGGGCCTTGGAAAGGGGTGGAAAAGGAGGTGGATTTCACAGAGCCAGCTGGATGGGGATAAAAAGCCCTGTTGGCACTTCCTCTGGGCTTGGGATACAGACACTTGCCTGCACCTTGCAGATGTGAGGGGCTGCCTGTGGGCTCAACACTGACAGACATGGGGGAAGGGAGAAGCCCTGGGGCTGCATTTGTGGGCTGGTTTATTTGGTGCATTACTCAGGATGATGTTTCCCTCCAGCACTCCGAGCTGCACACCCCACCTGAGCTGAGCATCCTGAACAACTGCTCCCTGAGCCAGGTGAGCTCCAGCATCCCTGCTGCAGCTGCTGCAGGGGCCCTGCTGCTGTCCCTAATGCCCCATCGCCTCTGCCACCCGCAGCTCGAGGGGCTGTGCTCCTTCCTCCAGCTCTCCACGTGCCCAGAGCCCTCCCTGGTGCGTTTCTGTGGCTGGCTGCTGGCTCTGACCCCTGACCTCAGCTACACCAGCGCAGCCATCCTGGCAGAACAGCTCTTCCTCAGGCGAGTACGTGCCAGGGCAGAGGAGGTTTCCTGCTCCCTGTTTCCCTCTCCACTGTCCCCACCTCCTGCCTTTTCTGTCCCTAGGTCCTGTCCCTCACCCAGCCACCTTCCCGACACCTCATGGCTGCCCTCACTTCGTTTTGCTCCAAGTATTCCCATCCCTTCTGCCGTGTGCTGGTGGCTGCGGTGCTGCAGGAGCCAGGGGAAGGTGTGCTGGGCTGGTGGGGAGGTGTGGCTGCTTCTGGGAGCTGGAGAGGGGCTCCAGCTGCAGAGTGCTGTCTCTTGGGGTGCATTTATCACATGGGATAGGTGTTAGGAACCATGGAGGTGTGGGGCTGGTTCTTTCTGGGCAGGTGAGCGCTTGTGGGTTGGGATGGGAGATGGGTTTACAGGTGCCTGAGATGGAGTGGGAGGATTGCCTAGGCTGGCTTCTGGCTTCTTTTTTCCCAAAGGACAGTTCCCATATCTCAGTGATGGGAGGGCTCCTGACAGTTCCTAATGCTCAGGCCAGAGCTGCCCCAGCGTGGCAGTGCTGGTGTGAGGAGAGAGTGAACCCCTGCCACAGTAGCATCCTCTTTTCCCAGAGACTGGTGCTGTTTAAGTCCTTGCTGCAGCTGGGCAAAGGAAGCAGGATTATCCTGAGCAGTAGAAGGGAGCACTGCATGGTTTCTGCCTGACTGGGACATACTCCTGTGAAGGGGTGGCAGGAAGGGCCTGGCACATCTCCGTGGATTTGGCAGCCTCTGGAGGCTCTCCCCTGCTGCTTTGCCCTTGCAGGGGCTGAGCAGACGAAGCTGATGTGCGAGCTCGTGGAGGAGTGCCTGGAGCCCCACTCTGTGCAGCTGGTGCTAAGGTGAGGGGTTACAGGGTTGACAGCTCTGCTTTGGCCTCACCTGGATGGGTCCAGCTGGCTCCAGCCATTTGGGAGCACCAGCAAGGCTGTGGAGCAGCACCTTTCCTCTTCACTGTCCTTCCAGCCAAGTCCTGGAGGTGCCTTTGTCAGAGAAACTCCTGCCAGTGCTGCAGGCCGTGCTGGGGCGGCAGGTGAGCTTTCCTTGTCCCACAGGTTTCATTGATGTCTCCAGCAGTGCTGGAGCAAGGACCCACTCTCCTACCTGCTCCTGGGTCTTTTCCAGGAGGTGCTGCCCCCTGAGCTCTTGGATCTCCTGGTGCTGACTCTGTGTCAGCAGGCCCCAGCATTTGCCACGTCCCTGAGCTTCGCCAAGCTGGTGACAGCCGTGCTCACGGTGCATCAGAGCCAGGTGAGCCAGGCCAGGCTCAGATCCTGCAGCTCCTGCAGCTCCTGGGAGCTGGCCCAGATGTCTCAGGTGGCTCCTGGCAGGGCAGTGCCCTGAGCTCGTGCTGCTTCCATCCCAGGTGACCCCAGCTCAGCGGAGCAGTCTGGCTGCTGTCCTGGATCAGAGCAATGCAGCACTGAAGAAATCACTGCAGGCTGTGCTGGAAGGGGCCAGGTGAGGTGGAGACAGGGGTCCCTATTGTCAGGAAAATTAAGCCACAAACACCAGAGCTTTGTGTCTAGAAAGGAGACAGAGGAGTCCTTTTGCTTTATTTGAATAAATGGAGAGGCCATGGGGCATTCCCCTTGGATCTCTCAGACTTTTAGAGGATGCAGCCTCCTTTTTATCCCAATTTCCCATCTGTATTTCCCTCTCTTTTTCCCCATGGGCTGAGGTACTTGAGAGGTACAGACTTCCCAGAACACCTGACACGTAAGATTCCCCTCTAATATCTAACCCCTCCCTTTTAATTTTTAATTCTTACAGAATTCTTGGTTTTTTTCCCATTGTTTCTTTCATCTTTCAATATCCAGTTTCATTTATCAGCAAACCTACAGTTTGTTCGTAAAGGCAAATATCTTTTTTTCCATTTATCAATCAGTGGAATCCTTCCCATTGTTTCTTTTATCTCTCTTCTGGTTTTATCTGCCAGCAGACCCACAGCTTGTTAGTAAAGACAAATCCCTCATTCCTCTCACTGTCATGGGGGATGGCTGACTGCACCCTGGGCAGCCCCGGGGTGGGGAACTAGAAGGTGCCAGAAGTGTGCAGTGGTGTGGCAGGGGCTTTCCCCTTCCTGATTTTTGTCTTTTCTCAGGTGACCACCAAAAGGACTGGTGAGGTGACAGCTTCCTTTCCTGGAGGACACTCCTTGCACAGCAGCAGGCACAGCCACCCCTCACTGGGTTCCCCCTGGTGAGGTGGGACCCTGCCAGGGGGGTCTGTTCCCCACAGAATGCCCAGGGCTCCCCCCAGCACCTGGTGTGAGGGGGCTCTTGCTGGGCAGTGCCATCCCAGCCCCCCACACTCCCTGGGGCTTGGAGGGGTCTTGGTTGAACAATTAATTTGTTTCCAGGTGTTTCTGTGTCTGTTCTCCCTCGAGTCTTCTGCCACACTCAACAAGGTGACCTGGCTGGGCTGTGGGGGCCAGGCAGGTCACAACCCATGGTGGACTTCAGGTTCTGAGTTCTTACTGCCCAAAACACATGACAGACATTGGTTGAGGCTGCAGGAAGTTGCTAATTTTGGAGTTAGTTCACTATCTTGATTTTACCTCAGCTCATCCCAAGGCATGAGCTCCATACACATCCACATTCCTCCCCAACAGCCAAGCTGGTTTTGGAGTGCTGCAGGCTGGGCTGCTGCTTTGTGTATCTGATCTGCTGGGATTTACAGATCTCTGGGTGCAGGAGAGTGGGATTTAGCTGAATTCTGGCTGAATTTAGCTGGAAATTTTGAGTGTTCTGCTTTAAATCCACCTTTGCTTCCTGTTTGCCTGTCCTGTGAGGGGCCCTGCTGTGTGTGACACATTTTTAGTGATGATGACACTACTCATTGCCCTGATAGAAAATGCTTGTATGGCATGACTCTGCTCAACGTTCTATCCTGTATTCTTGAAAGTACCCACTGGAAACCTCATCTAGGCACCTCCTGGCCTGAGAACTGAGAAGAAAAAGTTGGAAGAGAGTGGAGACTCAGGCAGGCAGATTCAGGTAGATTTAGGGTTTCAGTGGAGGTTTTGAAGCATTGCATACTTCAGGAGCTATTTAAAAATCCATAAACGTCTACAAAGGGAGAAGAAGAATTATAACATGTAGGTGTGATCTGTGACAGCCTCAGGTTTGCCCAATAATGTTTAGATCCCAGCCAGAGGAAGGAAACTCTGAAGCATTAGGTGATGCTCTTAGGGCTGAGAGCACAGATTTCTTTATATAAGAATCTCCTGAGCTATTTTAGGTGACACTGGACTGATGAGGCTTCAAAGTCCACATTAGCTGGAGGATAGAAACCTCCAGGGAGCCAGATTGTTGATGTGTTTGCATTCCAGTGACTTAGTGGCTGAGTATAGTGAAGCTATTGTAGGGCTGCCCAAAATACGACATAAATAGAAATTGTGCCACGATCATCAAGGTCTAAGCCTGCTCTTCTGGCTTTATTAGGTAGCAGGCTCTGATCTTTGCAGTTTCCCTGCAGAGCTTCCACCAAGTGACCTCGGTGTCATTGTCCCCAGTGCTCTGTCTGGCTGTGGCTGTGGTCACATGGAGATGACCATGACTTGTGGCAAGAGCCTTCTTAGCCCTGGTTTTGCTCGTGGCTGCAGTTTATAGTGTGCTCTGGGTTCCTCTGAGGTGTTCATGCAGAAAACAATCATGTAAGGAGGGCTGGGAGCAAACCCTGGGGACACTGCACATGCTGGTGGAAGACTGCTTGTTTATGTGGCAGCACCTGCACAGAAAACTACTTTTGACTCCTCTTGACCCTTTCAAGAACTTTAAAATCCATCCTGAACAGCGCAGAGAGGTGCATGCAGCATAAAACATCAGTCAGATTTTATAGTTCAGCAGAACCTTGGCCAAGGGTGGTGGGAGTGCCAGGACTGGCTCTGTCCTTGTCCTGATTTAAGAGCAGTGATGGTGAAGGGAATGGACTGAAGCTTTGTCTGAGACCTTTCCTAGGCTGGAGGTAGAAGGCAGCATGTAATTTTCAGACAGTTTATTTGTTATATTTGGCAGTGGTTCCTTACCTGCTTCCTCTTCTGTTTGTAGAGTTTTACTTCATGTTACAGAGGGAATTCCCTTTTTGGCCTAGTAGTTCTTGGGGTTTTTTGAAGGAGATTCATCATATGCAATTGCATGGGTTGTCTGTCCACTCTGCTGCTTCCACACCCTCCACAGGGATTTTTGAACCAGTTTCATGACAGGATGATTCCTGTCCTCCACTCCCCGGGTGCCTTCATGGGGCTGTGATCAGGGAGCAGAGAACTTTTTTGGGGTGAGCAGGGGTGTGGGGTCCATGGATGTTAAACACCAGACATCAGAGCCATGCAAGAGCCTTGGGCCATGCAGCACCATGTTGGAAAGGGCTGAAACTCAGTGGCTTTCCTGAATTGCTCTGGGGAAAGCTCAGCAATATTTGTTTTTTTCAATTGGGATTTAAAACTGAATAAAAAGAAATAGCAATTTTCCCTCTTGTTTGTTGTTTTTTGGTTGTTTTTTTTTTTTCCAGCAACTTTTTAATCATAAGACAAGAATGGTGTTCTCTCCTAGTGGCTGTCCCTGTCAGCTAGGGAAGCCAGGGCCACAGAAAGGTGAATTTGAGGGAGAGCTGGAGTTCTGTCTTGTGGTTGGGCCCCTGCAAAGACCTGTGAATCACGCTTGCCACATCAGTGGCAGCAGTCAGTGTCAGTCTGAGCAGCTTTCTTCCAAGAAGTGAATAATCCAGATGACCACACTCGCTCTGATCTGAGTTTAGCTCAGCTTCATGTGCCCTGGGAGATGCTGCTGTGAGGGACCTCGCTGGAAGGACAAGGGACAAAGGCAGAGCCTGCAGCCACATGCTGCCACCCACACCCCTGGGCTGGAGATCTCCCAGCAGGGTCTCGTTCCTCCCTGCTGAACAGGTCTGTGTGAGGGGAGCTGGGCTGCTTTTCCTTGCTTGAGGCTCTGGGATACCCAGATTGCAGTCACGATTTAGCTTAAGAATGCCTAAAAATCCCTGCATGCTTTTAGCAAATGCTTTTAGAGGCTCTTTGAACGGGGTGGTTTGTGAGCAGGGGCATTGCCTCTTGTGAACCCTCCCCTGAGCGTGGGAGGGAACAGAGGCAGCAGTGCCATGGTGTCCTTGGTTCTGTGTCCCCATGGAGCAGCCCTGGGCCTGCCAGGACACCAGAGCAGAGGCCACAGTGCCTGATGTGCTGCTGCTCCTGGGGAGGAAGCTGGGGCTCTCTGCAAGGGTGTCCATCCTTCACTCCCCCTGTTTTATACCCCTGGGGCTGCATTCTGGACTCTCGCTCTGGCAGGTGGGTCAGAACCTGGCCCAAGCCTGCCCTGGCACTGGGAGATGCTCTCCCTGTTTGCCCTCTCAGGGCTGAAGAGGTCTGCAGACCCCAAGGTGTTCACTGGGCTCCCTGGGCATGGGGGGGCAAGAGCCTGCTGGTAGTGCTGAACATGGAGCCCGACTCGCTGTAAGCTCATTAGGGGAAGAAAGCGGCTTTAGAGGATGGGATGGATTTGAGCAAAGGGGTTGGGCTGGGGATGGGGCAATGGGGGGAAAGTGGGGGTGCTGAGAGGGGCAGGAGGGATGGGGCTCCTGGGCAGAGTGGCTTTCCTGCATCACCGAGTAAGATCCTACAGGGGCTCCTCATCAGCCATGCCGGTTTAGCCTGGTGCTGGGACCCCCCGTGAAAGCACGGGGGGATCCCCCATGTCTCCTGACTGCCCCCACCCTGCCCCGAGCCTCCTGCCAGGGAGATGCTGAGGCTCAGCTCTGTTCTCCGCTGACAGCGGGCACGGAGGAGCAGCCCTGGTCCTTCCCAGCTCTGCCACCTCCTCAGAGCGGGTGCAGGGTCTGGCCCGGCACCAAAAGCAGAGGTTTCCTGGCCACCTGCAGACCACTCTGCCCGCCCTGGCCGGCGCGGGGAGCTCCCAGCCGCTCTCATGCATCTCCTTTAAAGGCCTTCTCTCATCGGGCTCGTCGCCGGCAGCTCCGTCTGCCGCAGATGCGGCTGCTCTGCCCCGGGGGAGGCTCTGCCCCGGGGGAGGCTCTGCCGCCGGCAGCAGCCCCGACCCCCGACTGCAGCCACGCCGTGCCCCCGATCCCCTCCCGGGGCTGATGGGGGCCCCGCAGAGCTGAGTGCCGGGTCCGAGCTGGGTGATCCCAGCGTCTGCCTTCGGCTGCTTGAGAGGAGTTCAGGCAGGTAATGATGTCCCGGGGAGCGTTTGGTCGTGGCCGACTTGAGGGAAAGAGCCCGGTCTGGCATCTCAGGGGTTTCCTTATGCTGAACCAGCTGCGTGTCTCGTATCTTTTCCATCTGTACCACAAAGATAAGGAGCGAGTGTCTGTGAGGCTGTCAGAGCTGGGGGAAGGCAGCAGCCTGCAGGGTCTGCCACGGCTGTGATGGATTGAGCACTTTGCAGCAGGGACCAGCCCTCCAAAGCACTCTGATGCTCGCTGCTGTGATGGGTTTGCCTGATCCCTGCTGGCTGGAAGCCTGAGCCCCTGGGTGGAGGTGTCAGCGACAATTCCCACTGTATAGGTGTGAAATGGGCTGGCTTTGGCAGGTGCCAAGTGTTGCTTTTTACACCTCCATCAGAGCTGAGCAGGCACTAGGAGCTGGGTGATGGCCCTGCTTTCTGCTGGGATGACTTAGACTTAGCTCGGCCTAGGCTTTACACAGGCACGTGGGGATTCAAGCAGTCCCTGCTCTCTGTCCCCACAGATCTCTCCTGCATTTCCTGTCCTGGACAAGAAATTCTCTTTCTTTCCTATATCTGCATGTCCATAGGCACAGCCTGTGAGGAGTCACTGTGGCACAGTCCCTTGCACACAGCGACTTCACCCTGGGCTGGGAGAGGGACTTTGTGGACTTCTTGCATCTTTCTCTGATTCCTTAAACATCGTGAAACAGCTTAAATGAGTTGTCCAAGCTCCCTTATATTTGGAAATCTTTTATATTTGTCTCTCTGGAAGCTCGGGGGTTGTTCTGTCTGCAGCCTGGAGAACAGGGGGTTGCTCTCACTCTGCACTGCACTGGTTGGTGGCTGCAAATTTAACTCCCCCCATGAAGCTGACCCACATCACAAGCCCAAAATGAGGATTGCCCTGGGGGAAGGAAATGGGGGTGGCAAGCAGGAAAGTCCACCCTCAGCACTGCCCAGAAATGAGGCTTATATTGAATTTCTCATTTGCCTTGCTCCATGCCCGCCCAAATCCCACCAGCCTCCTCCTGAATCACAGCGGGCCTCCCCACCTCTTTTCCCACAGATGCCTCCACGCTAAGCAGAGGAGCTCGAAGCTCCTGCTGGGTGAGAAAACGCTTTAAAAATATAACATTTAGAGGCGGTCTCCATCTGCGCGCAGCTAATGTGGGTCTCTCACGATAGGTGTGCTGCTCCTGGAGCCTCTGCACTTCACAAATGAAGCCACTCGAAGGGACCTCGCTGGGACAGGGGGAGGAGGAGGTGCAGGCACCGGCCCAGGGGCGCCGGCGGCGGCAGAGGCAGAGGACGAGCTGCCGACCCAGCCCCTCACCTCGGAGGTACGTGCACAAAAAAGTCACCCAGCGGCTCTCGGGGTGCCAGCAAAGATGGGACAGTGATGACAGTGCCAGGCAAGGGACACTGAGCATCGTTTTGGCGTGGTGGCCTCTTCTCCTGCAGACACTGCTCTCAGGCTCGCCAGGAGGTGAGGGAAAAGCCCTGCTGCAGCCCTTTCCAGAGGCAGGGGAAAAAGTTTGGGGGTTCAAACCCTGTCCCAGTTGGGTGCTGGGCTCCAGTATGGGGCTGCAGAGAGCTCTTTGCACAGCAGCCCCTGTATCCCCACTCCTGCCATCCCTGGTGGCCTCCAGCATCAGTGAGCAGGGATGCTACAGAGCTTCCAGACCTTGTGGCATCCAGGACAGGGTTTTGGGGTGATAAACCTGTCCCTGTACACTTTTAGGGAAGCCTGCCATCCCCATGGGGGTGCTGTGAGATGATTCCTAGGCTCTGGGTTTGTTATGGTGCTGGAAGAGGCCGGCTCACAGCGAGGTCCGCTTGGCAGCTAGAGCAGGGAAAAAAAAAAAAAAAAAAGACATTGCTGAGGCAAAGTACGGCAGTGGCTGGTTGGTGACTCATTGCTGGCTGGAAACGGCTTCGGCGGGTCCTCTGTGGGGCTCTGCGGCGGCGGCAGGAGCGGAGGGGGCGGCTCGCCCGGGGCAGGCAGAGCGGGACAGGGACGGAGCAGGCTGTGGAGGATGCTAGGGAAGGACCCAGGTCCGGAGCAGCCCCATCGAGGGAGCTGGGGGAGCGTGGGGGGTGGGATGCTGCCGATGCTTCCGGAGTTTCTTTAGGGTTTATCCGGGATTCCCTTCACAGGGAGCAGCAGGCAGAGCTGTCCGGGCTCTCCACATCTCCGGATGAAGGTAAGGGCAGCCCTGGTGGGGATGGGGTCAGAAGGGTGGGTTTTCCACCCTCCCTCCCTGAGGGTGTCCCCTGGCCTGGCAGCACCCGCCTGCAACCCCTTCCAGCCCTGGGACTTCAACCCCATCCCCTGGATTTGCCTCACCAGCTGAAACCCACCCTCTGCACTGGATCCCTGTCCCTCCTCCCCCTGCCCTGGCCCAGTTTAGCTCCAGCTCCCTTAATCCCACAGGAATATTTTGGGGGGTACCTGCCAGCTCACATCCCTTGGGATCCTGCAGGCTGCAGAAGTGCCAGTGACAGTTTTGGGGGTTTCTCCTGAAGTGGTGTCAGGGTGGGGAGGGACCCAGCTCCCACCACCCTCTCTGTCCCCAGGCAGGATGAGCAGTCCCCAGGGACACCCAAGCGCGGTTTTGGCCAGGAACGAGCAGAGCATGGAGCAGGTCAGTGAGGTGAGAGGGAGGGGAGGTAAACAGGTGGGGGGGGCTTCCCTGCCTGGTTCCTTGGGCTCAGCCAGGCCTCCCCAGCCCCTCTGTGCTGGTCTTCTCGGGATGCTGTGCAGCACCAGGGAGAGGTTTGCTCCAACAGCACCTTTGTGCCTCTCAGGAGCCAGGCAGGGCCGTGCAGGAGCAGGCTGTGCACCCTGGGGACAGTGACAGGACTAAAGAAGGTGGGTGAGTCCCCATCCCACATCCCAGCTGGGTCTTCTTAGGGGAAGATTTGAAGTAGCTGGGGATGAGCATAGGAACATGTTCTGATGAGGGTTATCTCCCTTGGTGGGGACATGGGGAAGGGGAGACTGGTCTGTGGGACCTAAAGCCCCCCTGATGCTAAGGGAAGGATTGGGATGGTTCCAAAACATGGGCGCCTGCTAAGACAGGAGGCAGAGGGAGGAGGGAAGGCCAAGGGAAAGCCCTCACCTGTGGTCTCTTGTGTCCCCACTGCCTTCCTGCAGACGCAGAAACCCTGGAGGAGCCGCTGCTGAGTCTCCCCAGTGAGCTCTCAGTGCTGGACAGACTTGGCTTGCACAGGTAAGACCAGTGAGCACCTGCATCCCTCCAGGGGCTACAGGAGAGTGGGGTCCCAGGGCACAGCACGGCTCAGAAGATTGGACCTTCCTCCTTTTCCATTACACAAGAGTTGCCGTCCACACAATGGGCACTTGGCTTCCCACTTCTTGTGGTGGCTGGCACCCCTGGGAGCAGAACAAGGGCATTTTCAGCATGCAGCCCCCACCATATCTCCATCCCTGACAGCACTTCTCTTTCTGCAGGGTGGCTTTGACAGAGCAGGACCTGGAGGTGAGAGCTGCTGGGGGCCGTGGGTGGGCTGGGGAAGGGGGACAAAGGACAGACACCTTGCTGGCTCCCAGTCCCATGGCTGTGTCCTGCTCCTTCAGGCACTGCAGTCCCCTGGCAGCCACCTTATAAACCCTTTCCCAGAGATGCTTTTGGCATTTGGAGGCAGCTGCATTTCCATGAGTCTGTCCTCTGTGTGCCCGGCAATCCCACAAAGTGCTCTGCAGCTGCTGAAGAGCGCCCTTAGCCGGGGAGGCGGCAGGAGCCTCGCTAATAAAAATAATTTCCCTGCGAGTGCCAGGGCTGAGTCAGGCTCAGCTGTCAGCTGGGACCCGCAGCGAGGGCTGGCGTCTGCCCGGCGTGTGCTCTTGCCAGGAGGGCTCAAGATTTCCATGCGTTATCGGCTGCCTGGGGGAGGTGTCTCCCGGGCTAGCATCTCAAGGGACTGTCCCCAGCATGCAGCCTAATGGGTGCTGGGGCAAGGCAAGTGTTAATTATCTTTGGCACTGCCCCATTTGGTGGCACGCTGGGAGGTCTGTCTGTGCCTTGGGGACAACAGCACATGGCCCTGGTGGCTTCCCTTCTGCCTCCGTGTCCCACCTCTCACCTCCCCACCCCGCAGGCAGCCTTTGCCCACCTGGCCCTGGCTTTTCGCTGTGATGTGTTCACCCTGCAGCAACGGGTGCAGGTGGAGAAACGGGCACGGGATGCAGCAGAAGAAAACATCCAGGAGGAACTGGGGCAGTGCCGAGCTGCCCTGGAGGTAGGTGGGCACCAGGGCAGGGGGCTGGCACGTGCTGGGATCATCCAGCCCCAGAGGGGTTCAGACAACTCAAAGTGCCAGCTCTAGCAGCTCCATCCTTTCCCCCCACAGAGGCTGGGCCGATCCTGTGCCAATGCAGGCTGCAAGGAGACGCTGGAGCAGCTGCAGCACAACCTGGCTGTGCTGTCAGCGGCTGTTGAGCGGGCAACCAGTGCTGCGGAGAAGCTGGGGGCTGTACACCAGGTGTGTGCACAGCCAGGGCTGGCAGTGATGGAGGGTGCTACAGACGGGCTGGGACACACATCCCTGGGCTTGCTGGGGTTTGTCCCTCCTCACGGTGCTGGCCTTGACCTCATGTTTGCGCTTACCAGGGTGCAAGGGATCCATGTGCCTGCCCTTGGGAGCAGGAAGGGGATGCACCTGCAGTCCCTGGGTGGAGGCACCATGGCAGGCACAGGGAGGGACTGGCAGGGACCTGGCTCCTTAGGAGATGGGGGCCCTGATTCCCCATCTTGCCTGGCTGCAGGAGGCCCGGATGAGCCGAGCAGCAGAGGTGATGGTGCAGCACGTGGAGAACCTGAAGCGGCACCACATGCGGGAGCACGCGGAGCTGGAGGAGATGAAGCGCCTGATCCAGCAGAACTCCCGCAACCGGCAGCTGGCGGAGACCCAGGGTGAGGTGGGCTCTGCCACCGGGGCCTTGCAGGGCTTGCACAGAGCAACCCTGCAGGATTTGGTCCCAAGCCCCTCTGGGGGGTCAGTGTGACCCTGCATCACAGAGCCAATGGGTGGTGTGAGCTGAGGACTGGTAGTGGGGAACAGCTGATGGGGTGGTGAAGGGAACAGCTGATGACAGTTGTGAGGGGACAGTGGAACAGCAGATGAGTGTGGGAGCAGGTGCTGGTGGCCAGAGAGCCATAACCCAGCTGGGAATGCAGGGCAGTGGGGCCCCATGCACAAAAAGGATTCTGTTCTTGAACACCCGGTCCCACACGTGCCATTGCTGTGCACAGAACCAGGTCCCCCTGCCCAGGGCACCACCTGTGCCATGCACAGGGCACATGGCCAGGACAGTGTGTTCAGTGGCAGGGGGCTTTGTGACCATCTGTGCATCAGCCCCATCTTAATGTTGGGGGACGATGTAAGGTGGCTTCTCTTTGCTCCCAGATGATGTGGAGCCACGGCTGAGACCTCACCCCCTGAAGAGAACTTTCCAGCAGGTAACTGGTCCCAGTTCACGAGTCTTGGAGCCACTGCCTTCCCATGCCCTGCCACTCTCCCTCAACTGACTGTCCCCACACACCCACTTGTCCCCAGACAATGCCACTGCAGCCAGCTGCTTGCTGCAGGGAAGATCTACTGGAAGTGCCAGGGATGAGACAAAATGTAGGGGCAGCCTCGGAGGGCTGTTGGTAGACAGACAGGGTGCCCAGCAATCTGGGGGCTGCCTGTGCAAGAGATCTTAGGCAGATCCTTCTTCCATTGCAGGGTCACAGTGCAAGAGTCACAGGCTTGGCTGCTCTTTAGCACCAGCTTGAATGTGACACTGATCCCCTATAGCTCAAGAAGTAGGGGAGGTAGTTAGGTAGCCCCACCAGGACAGCTTGCAGCAGTAATGACACGCACAAACCCCTTGGCTTTGACTCCCTGGCTTTCCAGCTTCCCCTCTTAGCTCCAGTGGGAGTTGGCAGAGTCCTGTGGTGTCCCTGACCGGTGCTGGGGCGGTGCTGGGGAAGGAGGAGGTAGAAGCAGCCACACAGTGCTCACCTCCAGCCCCTCTGTTGCAGGGGTCTGCCCGCCGCAGAGTCAGCATCGCTGTCATCCCCAAGCAGCTCTTGGTAAGGACGTGTTTGGTGGGGACAACCAGGAGCTGTGTCCTCAGGCTCGGTGCCACTGAGTCCCCACTGATGCTCCCACCTTCGGTGCCCAGCCAGGTGCCAGCCCTGACAGCCGAGCAGCCCCAGCAGGTGACCTGGAGCCAGAGGGGGCCCAGCGCTGGCCCAGCATCCAGAGGTAACTGCTGGGTGGCCGGGCAGCCATGGCAGCAGCTGCCACTGGCCTGTGTGGGACAGCACCGACCCCAGCCTCTCCTTCCTCAGGAGTGAACTGGAGCCACAGGGCCAGGACAGCGCCGTGAGTGGGAAGGTGGTGGCAGAGGCAGATGGCAGAGGCTCAAGCACAGGAGATGAGGAGCCAGAGCAGCTTGGGCTGACGTGAGCAGCACCCCAAGTGTGCCCAGCATCCCCCTGTGGCTGCTGGCCTCTCTGTGGTCCCCAGGTGGCCAGCACATGGGGAGAGGGTTGGGATGTTGCTTGGCTTTCTCAGTTCAGCCCCGCTGTGCCTCAGTTTTGCCCATGCATTGTGGGTTGCCCATGCCCTCCTCAGGCTTGTTCTCTTGGGTTTGTAAAAGAGCCAGTGAGGTTTGGGGCTGAGTTAAACATCCTCCTTGTCCCCAGACGGGTTGGAGGTGGGATTTGCTCTCTCCCATGGATGACAAGTGTCCCTGATCACGTTTTCCCCAGGTCCAAGGGGTCTGCAGCAGAACTGTGGCGTCCATGGCTCTTCCTGCCACAGCACTACTGGGTTTTCTTCTGGCTGCTTCTCCTGAGCATCGCCTTCCTCCTCCTCATCCGCGTCCTGGAGCTGCAGAGGCTGCAGTCTGCAGCATCATCCAAGGCCTAGCTGGACAGGGGAGGGGGAGCTGAGAGGCATCTCTGCTCCTTCCCCACATTCTGAAACACCAAACCCCTAGAATAATAAAATGGGAGGAAAAATGGGGGAATTGTAATGACGGGGTAGGGGGTAGGATCTAAGGTAGGATCTGTGATAGGATCTAAAGTACGGTTGGCATATCCATATAATCATGAAGGGTCCAGGGAGCTGCAGAAGCTCTCACTGATGCTGTGAGTTGCCTGTTCTCAGTACATCAAGGAGTGCAGGTGCTCCCACACATCCCCTGTGCTGGGGACAGCTCGGGCTGCCCACGGCCGTGGGTTTGCTTTAGAGCCGCGTCCCTCAGTGCCACCAGACGCCCTCAGTCCCTGCTGTAATTCACATCTAATGCTCCTTTGCTGCTGCCCGGGGGACAGTGCTGTGGCTGGAAGGTCTGTGATCAGTCTTTCCCATGGCACCACAAAGTGCTCACAAACAGAGGGAGCTCTTTCCGACCGTCTGGGAAAAGCGCTTGGTTTGACAAAGACTCTCCCTTTCCCAGCCTCCCGCAGCCCCGAAACACGGGTGGGTTTCACTGCACCCGCACTCAGCAGCTTTGCAGGGACCAGAACAGCCCGGCCGAGCTGCCATGCTGGGGGTTCTGCACCAGGATCCCCAGGAAGGGGCAGGAGGGGCTGCAGAGGGGAGGGATGGAGGTGCTGCGCTGGTCACCCTGCTTGCTGTAGCCGCCGGCAGTGCCACGGGTGACTCAGGGTGGCCGATGTAACCAACGCCCCGTTCGCCACCTCGCCTCGTGTCCCTGAGTCACCGTCCACAGTCCCGTGACAAGTTGTCCCCGTGCGTCACAGCACACGATCCCCCTCGCCGTGACACCGTCCCAGCACACGGCGAATGTCCCGCAGCACCCCGAGGACATCGCCACCAGACACCCTAAAAAAGCACCCGGCCAGCAGCGATCTGCGGTGAGCCCCGGGGCTCCCCCGCCCGCCCCAAGGTACCTTCATTCACCCCCTGGCACCATTCCCACCCGGGAGAAATGGAAACGTAATCCCAGAAGTTTCCACGCGAGCTGTGGTGGTCGGGGTGCGGAGCTGGCACTGGGTGGGTCCCCCCGCCCTGGATCCTCCGGTGTCCCCAGCACCCTCCTGGCCGGTTTCTGGCTGCGGGAGGAGCAGCACAACGCCGTAGGAAGGGGCTGAAGCGGTCTGGCTTCATCACCGGAGTCTTTTTGTTTGCTCGGCGAAAAGTCTCTTTTCTCACCCTCAAATACAAAAAGCCCAGCTGGGGTTGCGCTGTGCCGCTCGTCCAAAGCTCCCGGCTCTGCAGCGGCACAAGGAGGGGTGGCCCGGGGGCTGTCCCTCTCCCGGCACCGCCCGGCCTGGGTCCCCCGGCCGCGGGGGAGGGGAAGGCCGAGGAGGGGAGGGCAAAGGAGAGGAGGGCCGGGCCGGCCGGCAGCTGCTGCTTGCGGAGCCGGAGCTCGTTTCCTGCTCGTTATCGCCCGGGTGCGCCCAGCTCCGGTCCCTCCCCACGCCCCGGTCCGTGCCTCAGTTTCCCCCTCCGAGGGGCTGTGGAGGTGAGTGGAGGGTGAGGATGGGAAGAGCATCCCTGGGCGTGGGGGGGTCAGGGCTCTGCTGCCTACCAGCCCCGTGTCCCCCGGTCAGTGCCAGCATCCCGACCGCTGGTCCCCTCCGCCCGCCCCGCTGGGAGCATCGCTGCGCAAGGCGGGGACGGGGGGGGTGACAAAACTGAGCGGTGAATCTGCGGGCTCAGCCCCCCGAACCCGTGTCCTGCGTGTCCCTGGGACACTCCGTGGCAGGGCAGCGCTTTTTCTCCGGCTGACCCCTCCCCATAGCTTCTCCCGGGGGCAGCGGGGTCGCCCCTGCTTTTCCCCTCCAGCTCCTGACTTCTGCTGCCCTCGGGACAAAGGGAAAAGAGAGCAGTCCCTGCTCCTCCTCCTCCATTCCCAGAATCACCAGTGCTCCCAGTGATGAGCAGGATGGGGTGGGAAGAGCTTTGCTAAGATCCGTGAGGGATGCTCTGTGCATCATCACGCAGATGTCTTTGTCACAGATGTGCTTGGGGTAAAGGAGAAGCAGAAAGAGGAAAATGATGTGGGATGTGAAGCCTGGCCGTGACCAGATTTCCTCTTTTACCAAAATTGAGTTGCAAGAGCCAGGTCCCTCCATGGGCTGGTGTTGGGCAGGGGGGACAGGCTGAGCAGCAAAAATAGCGCAGAAAGTTTGCTCCTCCCCAAGTGTTGTCTGTGCCCAGGGCTCCCCGGGACGGGGCCAGGTTGTTGTGTGTGGATCCTCGACAGGGCCATGCAGGCTTGTTCCCTCTCCTCAGCCCTTCTCCCCATGGCTCCATGCTGGGGCCTTGCAAAACTGGGATGTGCTCATGCATCCACATCCCTGCCTCAAACCAGAGGAGCTGCCAGGGCTTCTTCCCTCCTTCCAAGGATATAAAAAACCACTCAAATCAAGGGAAGTTTCCGTGGTGTTGGCCAGGGTGGTCTCCCTGCCCAGTCCCACATCTGGGATGTTTCTCCTGAGCACAATAACATTGTAAGAGCTTCCAGTGCCTTCACCCCTTCCTGACACCCTCCGAGCTCAGCTGGTGGTTGAAAGCAAGGGCTTTGGCCAAGCTGTTGGGTCCCTCCATCCTGCCCACTGCCTTTTCATTGGAAGGGCTCTCCTGGTCCAGCCCAGCTCAGCAGCCTGGCCTGTGGTGTCCAGGCTGGATCCCAAACCTGGAACAGCCTGTCCATGCTGGGAGCCAGCACAGCTGATCCGCTGAAAATCCTCCCAGCTTTCATCAGCTCTGGAGCCATGTCCTTTCCCACCCTATTTCCATGTGCCTGGAAGACACGTGAGCTCCCAAGCAGCTTCCCCCACCTCCTCCCAAGAGGCTGCATCTCCTGCAAGGGCAAGAGGGAGACCCTGACCTGCAGGGTGGGATGGGGAGTCCCTGCTCCAGGGGCGCTCCCCGTGTGTCAGACCCTATGCCCATGGGATGATGTCCCCATGGGCATTTCTGCAGCCAGGCAAAACCGACATGAGATGAGTCAGGGCTGGCTGCAACTCCCCCTCCTCCCTCCTGTTTGCAAGAACAGTGTTAAGGGAAGAAATGCAAAAAGCTTTGATGGAAGGAGCAGAGCCAGAGGCAGCCTGGTTCATACTGTGCCCTCCTCCACTGCCACTGGCCTTTGTGGGCTGAAAGCTGGGGTTTTGTATCAAGCCTGCAGGAACTGAGTTTTCCTAGGAGTTTCTGACCTTGCTTGCAGTTGTCAAGGGGGTTTGAGTGTGCCAGAGTGCTGGCAGGATAATCCTTTCCGTAGGAAACTGTATAACACAAGGCTTGTTGTTCTGCCTCCTCTGAGCCTCCCTGCCAAAGCGTAGGGGCTGGAAAGCTTTCCCGGGCAGCACGCTCCCCCTGGCATCATGTCCAGTGGGAATCAAGGCCGAGAGAAGGGCTTTGTAAGAGCCAGGGGGTGCTGAGGCTGGAGTAGATGCTCCCATCCTTTATCCCATCTCCCTGGGGCTGCTGTGTGGTGACCTTGGCAGGTGCTGGTGCAGTGACTTGAGCTCCTGGAGGACAATCCATCCTCACGAGGCACTGGTGCCTGGCCAGCCAGTGCTGCCTGGGCAGCCTCTGTGGCAGAAGGACTGCAAACTCTCTGGGGAGGTTTGCAGCATGCCTCAGTTTCCCCAGGCTCATCCTGTCCCATTAGCAGCGCTCAGGGGAAGAGCAGGTCTGTCCTCAGATCTCACAGGCCCATCATGAATGCACAGGCCATGTGCTCTGTCCCCGTGTTGCCACTGTGGTGGGTGCCAGCCCCTGGTGTGCCAAGCTGGGTGCCTTATCCTGGGTGCCCAGGAAGGAAGTGGTTAAAGTGCCCGGACTTCCTGAGTGTGATGCTGGAAGGGAAGCTGACCTGCAGATGTGATTGGAGGGAAGGTGACCTGCAGAAGTGCTTTGCAAGGCACATTCTGGTGTCGGGAGAGTCCTGAATGAGACTGAGCTTGAAATCCAGCTAGAATTCGGTCTTTCCACCCAAAATTTAAGCACTTAAGTAACTCCTTTCTCTGCACCCTCCCAGCCCCCTCCTCCTGAGGGCAGCCTCATTTATTCGTGGCATCCTTGTCCCACTGCAGGGGTGATTGCCACCTTCCGGGTGCTGCCACATGCCCACAATAATACTCAGGGCAGAGGGCAAAGACCAGTGGTTCAAAGGTGAAAGCTCTCCGTCTTCCCCAGCCTTTCCAGCAGATCCTCCTTGGCAGCACCGTGTCTCTGCCAGCTGCTTTGCTGCGCTGGGGGAGCCTCTCACAGCCCCGGGGCTTGGCGACAGTGGCCGGAAAAGGCAAAACTTTGTTCTTGGTGCTCGGGGCAGTGCCGGGAGTGGGAGACAGATGCAAGGAGAGCTGGTCCCCTGGGAGATGCCAGGGGCAGGGGGTTTTGGGATGCCTAGGGGAAATGTGCTGCACTCCTCCTCCTACAGCTTCCTTGGCATGATGGGGCTGTTTGTAGGGTGATTTGACTTTTATTTGACTTCCTCACCGGTGCTTCCTCTGTGTTAATCTGCTTCCACCCACTCCAGGAGTGGTAGAAGGGGAGGTGGGGGAAAAGGTCACCCCACTCCAGCTGCAGAAGCCAAGCTGCTCCCTCCGGCCCCAGGGCTGGTCTTGCTGGTTTTTGCAGCAGCTGAGTGGCTGACTCCTAAAGCCAGGAGCTCGCTCCCATCCCCCTTAGTGAGGCCCAGGCCGCAGAGGAAGGAAGCGGTATCTTTGCTCCAAAACAACTCGCTCTGCTCTTGGCTGTTGCAGGTACCCGCTGCATGGAGGAAGCCACTTATTGCTGCCACAGCCCTCCCCATCCCCTTCCCTGACGCCACTGTGGCAGGGTGACACTGTGGCTCTCTGGGTGCAGTGGCAGGGTGGCCCCGTGGGTCTCTGGGTGCAGCATCCAGGGACGGTTCCATCAGCTGCTGCCACGAAGTGCGCCAATTTTGACAGTGCTGTCACCACCCAACAGCAGGGAAACCTGGCACTGAGACTCCAGGTGTGGTATGGGATGCCTTTGGGGGTGGGGATCCAGGAGGGTCCACTCACTGCTGACCTCTGCTGTCCCTGTGCCAGGCTTCTGGGTGACACAGGATGAGTGTGCCGGTCGATGAGCCGGGCAACCCAGCCCATGCCATCTTTGAGAGGTTCCTGCGTGCTGGGGAGTGCCGGGAGGTGCTGGGCTGCTTCGTGGAGCTGTGCCAGCAGCTGGGGCTGCAGGGCAGTGGGCTGCAGCTCTACCACGGCCTCAAGGCTGCCCTCAACTACTGGAATGCCAAGGCTCTGTGGAGCAAGCTGGATAAGAAAGCTGGGCACAAGGACTACGACCAGGGCACAGCCTGTGCTGGCACCAAGGTACCTGGGATGTGGGGTGAGGGGTTTGGGTCCCTCCCTGCCCTATGTCCTTGTCTCCAGGGTGAGAACATCCCTTGGGACACTCTGGCTCTCATCCCAGGAGGATGCAGGATGTGCCAGGCAGGAGGTTGGTGCAGTTTAATGGGACAGGATGTTAATTAGCTCTGCTCAGCTCCCCATGGCATGATGCCACCTCAGTGCCACCCAGCCAGCAGCGTCCTTCCTCCTCCCACTGCCTCTCACTGGGGACATCCCATGGCAGGGCTGAGGAACCTGTCAAGTCCTTTCTGGGACACAGGAGCATCCCAAGTAGGATGTCCCCTTGGGAACATCAGTTCCCTTTCCCACAGATGATGGCTTTTGTCCTGACTGCTGTGCCCCATTGTCCCAGCCCTGTGCAGAAGCTGTCAGGAGACCAAACCCATGTCAGGGCTGCAGCAGACCTGCACCTTATCTCATCCAGTGCTTTAATTGCTGCCATTGCCCTCTGTGAAGGCAAGGTTCAGGGGGTGGGGGGCATCCCGGTTTGCAGGGAGAATCAGGCAGAAAAGGGGAATGCTGAGGAGGGCCAGATCCTGACCCAGCAGATGGGGAGGGGCTGCCTTTGGGAGTGCTGGGGGTTCACCCAAACCCTGCTCTGGGGCTGCCCACCCACTTCACCCCCCGCCCTGTGCCGTGGCAGTGCCTGGTGGTGGGCGCTGGCCCCTGCGGGCTGCGGGTGGCCATCGAGCTGGCGCTGCTGGGTGCCCGCGTGGTGCTGCTGGAGAAGCGCGACTCCTTCTCCCGCAACAACGTCCTGCACCTCTGGCCCTTCACCATCCACGACCTGCGGGCGCTGGGCGCCAAGAAGTTCTACGGGCGCTTCTGCACTGGCACGCTGGACCACATCAGTGAGTTTTAGGGGGGCCAGGCTCTGGGGTCCCTGACTGTGAGGAGTCCAGGGACTCAGGGGTGCAGCCCTGAGTACCTCTCTCCCCTCCCAGGTATCCGGCAGCTCCAGCTGATCCTGCTGAAGGTGGCTTTGCTCCTGGGGGTGGAGGTGCACATCAATGTGAAGTTTGAGGGCCTTGTTCCCCCCGCAGAGAAGGCAGGTACGGTATCTCTGCAGGGTGGGTGGCATTCCTGCGGACAAGGACCGGGCTGTGGGTGGCCACTCTGAGTCCCCCAGTCCCTCTGCTAGCCCAAGGCATGCCTGTTTGTGGGGAATGAGATGCAGCCCTTCCCCTGCTCCCTGGGGACCAGCACATTCATGACCACCCCTCTCTCTCACTGCAGGTGGCTGGCAGGCTCTGCTGCAGCCCAGTTCCTCTCCCCTCACCCACTACGAGTTCGACATCCTCATCTCAGCTGGCGGTGGCAAATTTGTCCCTGAAGGTGACAACAGGTGTCCCTGCAGCCCCAGGGCCAATATGGGAGGCTGGGTGGGGGCTTACAGCTCTCCCCTGATGCAGGGTTCAAGCGGAAGGAGACACGTGGGAAGTTGGCCATTGGCATCACCACCAACTTCATCAACCGCCACAGCCGGGCTGAGGTGGAGGTGGCTGAGATCAGTGGCGTGGCCCGAATCTACAACCAGAAGTTCTTCCAGAACCTCTACAACAAAACGGGTCAGTGGTCCTGTGGTCCCAACCCCCGCATGTGGGGCACTGGGGGCTCCTGCCCCCTCCTGAGGGAGCTGGAGGCTCAGTCCCAGGATGTCTCCAGTTATGGGGTGCATGTCCCCATGTGATACCCCACTGCAGGGGACATTTGGTGTCTGAGCCCAGTGCTGGGGCACCCCATGGCCCTGGCTCAGCCCCTTCCCTGTCACCAGGCATTGATCTGGAAAACATCGTGTACTACAAGGATGACACTCACTATTTCGTCATGACAGCCAAGAAGCAGAGCCTGCTCAAGAAGGGAGTCATCCTCCAGGTGAGAAGGGCAGGATCTGGCCCTGGGATCTCACAGCAATGAGCAGCTGAAAGCCTTGGAAGTGGGATGCAAATTGTGGATGCTGGTTTGACTGCACACCCCTGGGGTGGTAGGGGCTGCAGCAGCTGTTACCTGTGCAAGGAAAAATCCTTCCAGGGTAGTGAGAGTGCGGTGGCACAGCTGCACCTGGAGCTGGGTGCTCCTAGGTTGAGGGACAAACATCACCTCCCACATCCCAGTCAGCTTCACCCCATCCCTACAGGACAAAGCAGACATCGAGAGCCTCCTCTCCCCAGAGAATGTAAACCGGGACGCCCTCCTTAGCTATGCCAAAGAAGCTGCCAACTTCTCCACCAACTACTGCCTGCCCGAACTGGAGTTTGCCCTCAACCACCGGGACCTGCCAGATGTTGACATGTTTGACTTCACCTGCATGACACGCTCGGAGAACGCGGCACTGGTGCGGGAGCACAACGGGAGCCGTCTGCTCCTGGGGCTGGTGGGCGACTGCTTAGTGGAGGTGAGAGCTTCCCCTGCAGCACTACCTCATGCCCCCATTTCCCTCTCCCTGCAGGATGCACTGGTTGTAATATATTTCCCCTCTCTAAGTGCTTCTCATCCCAATTTCCTAGTGCACCCCATCCTTGGGCAGGCTCCCAGTAGTGCATGTTTTAGGGAGGTTATGCCCTTCTCCAACCCCACCGGAGAGTTGGGGTTGGTTTAGGATGGAGGAGCACCCAGCCCCTCCCCAGACGCAGCTGTGCTGGCTGGGGAGGAGATGGCCACCCATCCTCTCCGTGCGCATCCTGCTGCCGCTCCCTCTTTCATCCCTGGCCAAGCCTGGCAGCTCCCAGACTCCTCCCAGCTGCCCCGACCAGCCATGCAAGTCCGGTTCCAGCTCTGCCTTTCCCTTCACAGCCCTTCTGGCCGCTGGGCACTGGGGTAGCCAGGGGCTTCCTTGCTGCCTTTGATGCAGCGTGGATGGTGCGGCGGTGGGCAGCTGGGACCCCCCCGCTGGAGGTGCTGGCTGAGAGGTGAGTGTCCCCATCCTGCTGGGCTGGGTCTGGAGCACATGGGGATGGCAGCAGTGATGCCAGCCCTGTCCCTTGCCCCCAGGGAGAGCATCTACCAGCACCTTTCGCAGACATCCCCAGACAACACCAACAAGAACATCAGTCAGTACAGCATCGACCCTGCCACGCGCTACCCCAACATCAACCTGCAGGCCATCAAAGCCAGCCAGGTACCTGGCCAGCTCCTGCCATGGGAGCTCCCTAGCTGTCATTGTGACACTAATTTACCCAGTCTCCTGTCCCCAAAGGGTGTGTCCTCAAGGCCAGGACATTGAATGCATTGCCCATTGTGGATGGCAGAGGGTTCTGGAGAGTTGTGTGGGGTTGTCCAGGCGTCCCCCTTGCCAGGGCCAGCTCCCTGCATGGTGTCATTGGCTCTGTACAGGTGGTGACCCACCATTGACATGTCCCCATTGGCAGGTCAGGGACCTCTACCTCGTGGGCATGGTGGAGGTGGACTCCAAGAAGAAGAGTGACAACCGGCTCAGCACCGGTAGGAGCAACCAGTCCTGTCCCATTCCTTCCAACAGCCCATGCCCAAGTGGCTACTGCCCTAATTTTCCTCCCCATCCTTGTTTCTTGCGCCCTAGCCTGTGTCCAGCAGGCTGTCCTGGTGACATCAATGGTTTCTATCCCCTCTGCTTGTGGCCCACATGGGGACACAGCTCCCCTGCTGCCTTCTGGGGAGGAGGTTGTGCCCCTCCAGCCTGCACTGATGCTGAGCAATGAAATATTGACAGATGTTTTATCAACATATATTGAGACTTGTGGGGATGGTTGTGGGGGGACAGGGGGTGTCTCAGATTGCTCCCATGGGATCCCTTCCCTGTTAAAACATGGATGCTGAGGCAGGAGGTGGACTGGGGGGCGTGTCCCCTGTCTCTGCCTCCCCAGCAGCCCCTGGAGCTGTCTGTGAAGAGCTGCTGAACTGGTGCCAGGCCAGCACAGCTGGATACCCTGGCGTGACCGTGACCAACTTCAGCACCTCCTGGACCAGTGGCTTGGCCCTCTGCGCCCTCATCCACCACTTCCGCCCAGACCTGGTGTGAGTGTCTGGGACCCCCCAGAACCCTCCACCCTGCAGAGCCCTCCCTGATGGCAGCCACGTCTCCCCACAGGGACTTTGACTCTGTGGATTCCCAGGATGCCATTCGGACCAACCAGATTATGCTGGACATAGCAGAGCAGGAGCTGGGCATCCAGCCTGTCCTCTCCAGTGCTGAGATGGCCACCATGACAGGGCCTGACCGCCTGGACCTCATCACCTACCTCAGCCACTTCTATCAAGTTTTCAGGACCTCTCCAGGTGTGAGATTTTGGGGGGATTTGTGCCATCCTGAGCCACACTGGGGCTGGCTGGCTGTTCTCTTTGTTGGGTGTGTCCCACCCAAATGGCCATGTCCTGTGCAGAGGTGGAGGTCAGCAAGAAGCCACTGTCTCCCTGTGGCACGCGAGGGGCCCTCCTCTTCCTCAGCAAGCTGCAGAAGAGCCGGAACCTGACACACAAACGTGCCCAGGTGAGGGACCCCCATCCAAACCCTCCTGACACACCAAAACCCTGTTCCACTCCCCACCCTCACCATCCCCTTTGGATTTGCAGGACAGTGCCCAGAAGGACACTGAGGCCAAGAAGAGCCGCAGGGAAACTGAGGTGGGTTTGCCCCAGGAGCCCCAAGGGGGTCTCTGCTGGGGTGCAGCTGTCCTGGGGGGAGAGTGGGGGGCTGACCCTCCCCTTGGGTCACTTGTAGCTGGACACGGGGCTGGATGGAGACACTCCGGACAGTGCTCATGAGCCACCGCAAACCATCGTGATGGACCCAGGGCAGGTTGGTCCTTGTGTCACCTTGGGATGGAGAGTCCAGCTCAGGGCAGGTGGGCACCAGGAGGGGAACCAGTGGCTGGCAGGGCCGAGCCAAGGGCTGGGACCAGAGCTGCACAAGCGAACGCCCACAGGTTCCCAGCTCCTCCCTGCCTGTTTCCTGACCCAACTGGTTTTCCGGAGCCAAGACTTGCCCCTCCCTCACCCATCCCAAGCAGCCAGCGCTGCGAGAGGGGCAAAGCCCTGCCCCGTGCCCCCATGGCTGCTGGCACAGCCACAGGGCAGGGTGGGTGCCAGGCCCCCGGTGCCACCTCAGCTTGTCCTTCCCCCCCGCAGCCACCGAGGGAGAGGACAGGGGAGAACAGTGACGCCTGCTATTTCTGTGGCCGCCGTGTGTACATCCTGGAGCGAGCCAGTGCCGAGGGACGCTTCTTCCACCGCGGCTGCTTCCAGTGCCGGCGCTGCGGGGCCACCCTGCGCCTGGGCGACTACGCCTTCGACGAGGAGGATGGTGAGGCAGCTTTTGGGGAGGGGGAATGCTTGGGGCACCACTTCTCCACCTTGCAGGTTGTCATGTATTTCGCCCCTCCTCCCCCCAGGTCATTTTTACTGCTCGCTGCACTACCCCAACCCACCCAGCATGGACCTGCCCCGGGATGAGGCTTCAGCACTGCCTGATGGGGTAAATCACCCTAAATCCCTGTAGGTGATGGAGGAAAGGCAGAATGTGGAGGGGGTGGTTGGGTGTGGTCCTGTGCTGCATCACGCCTCTGCTCTGGCTCTGCCCTAGGATGCTGCTGCTGCTGCCCACCCACCCTCAGATGCTGGAAGCTCATGTGTGTCCCCCATGGAGTTGGCACCCAATCCACTTCAGCCCACTCCAGCAGCCCCACAGGCAGAGGAAGAGCCTGGGGAAGTTGAGGACACTGCAGGTGCTGGTGACACGGAGGAGCAGGAGCTGCTGGCAGAGCCTGCCGGGGATGTGAGGGAAGAGGAGGTTCCCAAAGCAGAGCCCCAGCGGACAGCAGTGGAGGGTGAGGAGGGTGGAGGCAGGAAGAAGATCATCCTTACGCCACTGGAGAAGCTCAGTCTGTCCACGCTGAACCTCACCAGTGAAGCAGAGCCCGAGCCTCCACTGAAGCCAGCTCGTCTGCGGCCCCAAGCAGCACCTGAGGCCCTCCCTGCCCTGCGGCAGGGACAAGGCGCCTGGAAGGAGGAGGAGAAAATTGACATGGAGAAAGGTAGGTGGTACAAACTGGAGTCTCCAGGTGAGCAGAGCTCTCAGTCCCTCCAGGACCCTGCTGTACCCCACATCTTGCTCATGAGGAACCAGCCTGAAACAGCTCTTTTCTTGGGCAGATTTGGAGGACAGTGACAGTGAGGAGGAGGAGAAGGAGGAGAAGGAGGACGAGGATGAGGAGAAAGAAGAGGAGGAATGCACAGGCCTTGGCATTGTGAAAGATTTGGTGAGGATTTTACCCAAGTGGTGGTGGCACCACCAGCGCAGGTGGTAGCTGGGGCTCTTGCTCCTCTCACAGAGGCATCAGGTGTGGCTCAGCTGTGGCTGCCAAGGCAGGAGGTGCCTGGGGCAGGGATTGACCCCCCTGCCCATGCCACCATCCTTTCACAGTACCCAGACTCCAGGGAAGAGGAGAAATACCCCACCTGGAAGCGCACATTGGCCCGCCGGGCCAGGGAATCCCAGATGAAGAGGTTCTGCAGAGCCCAGGTAACCCCACAGGGAAGAGCCAGGTCCCCGGCGTGGCATTGTACCCTGTTCCCTCTGTCCAGCTGCTGGTGGCCACATGCTGGCAGGTGCTGGTCTGCAGGTGGGTGCTGCCCTTCTCTTACAGGCCATCCAGAGGCGGCTGGAGGAGATCGAGGTGACATTCCGGGAACTGGAGCAGCAGGGCATCAAGCTGGAGAAGTTACTCCGGGATGAGAATGGTAAGGCCAGGGTGGGCAGAGCCCTGTGACCCTGTAAGAGGGGTCTGCACCCTGCTCACCATTCCCCTGCCCTGCAGAGAGCCCGGCTGACCAGCAGACACAGTGGACAAACCAGCTGCTGTACCTGGTGCAGAAGAAGAACAATCTGATGACTGAGGAGTCAGACCTCATGATCGCGTAAGGCTTGGGGGCTGCTCCCTGCTCGGTGTGGGGGCTCAGCTCACCCCAGTCTCCTGTGAACCCAGTACCCAGCACACCCTTTTCCTCTTTACAGGGTGCAGGAACTGAAGCTGGAGGAGCAGCAGTGTCAGCTTGACGAGAAGCTCCGGAGTTACATGAACAAGGAGGGTGAGTGCCAGCTCATGCCAGGGAGAGGATCCCTGTGCATGGTGCAGGGAGCAGGTCAGGGCTTGTGGCCTTCCCAGCTCTACTCTGGCCCCCTGCACCCACAGATACCCTGAAGACACCTGAAGATGAGAACGCTGAGCAGGAGATCCTGAAGCAGCTGGTGGAGGTGGTGAATAAGCGGAACATCCTCATCCAATTGCAGGAGGAGAAGCGGCTCAGCGAGCTGCAGGCTTGATCTGCACAGCCCCCAGAGCCACCCAATCCTCCCCAGGGACAAGCAGAGTGTGTGTGTGTGAGTTCTTGGCAGAGCATCACTCTGAGCTACCTCTGGAGGTGGCAATGCCCCAGCTGCCCGCAGGCGCCAGCAGCTGCCACAGCAAACCCAGCTCCCTGCTTGCCAAAGTCTGTCATGGAGGGGCCAGACCCGCTGGTGGATGCCCACATGAGGAGACACTGAGGAGCACTCAGCTTTGGGGTGCTGAGAGGGCATTCCTGTGCGTGGCTGGATTGCCTTTGCCTTGTGCTTGCTGGAAAACAAGACTCGCAGGGGGCTGTGGTGGCTCCCAGCAGCAAGGAGGTGACTGGCCACCAAAGGCAGGCCACAGGGCAGATGCCATCTGTGCAGGGGCACCTTCAGGAATGGCCCCTCAAAGCCACCCTGGGACATCCTTCCCAGCTGAAGGCATCCATCCCAGCCTGGACTGTCCATCTCAAGGGACATCTGGCTGTACAAGTCGGTGCCAGTGACAGACAGACTGGGCTGATCCAGCCACTCTGCACCACTGCTTTTGGATGCCACGTCCACACTGTCCCCAGCTGCTGCAGGAAACCAGGGTAAGAACCCTACCATGAGCCCCATGGGCTTTTTGTCCAGCAGCTCCTAAGGGAATTGAGGCCAACAGTCTTAACACCGAGGGCAAGGGACACCAGTGGCTGTGCCTTCCTTGCCCCTTTGGGATTTCCTCTGCTTGGCAATGCCACACTGGCCTTTGCACAGACCTCAGACACCCCAAGAGTCCCTGGCTGCTGCAAGGTGGCCTCTGTGACCAAATGGTGCTCATGGCAGCCCCAGATGTCTTGGGATGGGGGTCCCAAGTGTAGGTCCCTCTCTTAGCAACACCAGCCTGTGCTCAGCCCTCATCCTGCCATTCCCCTCAGCACCTCCTCCAGCCCTTCCGGGGTTTGTACCAGCCCTACAATCCTGCTGCAAATCCATTGCTTCAAATAAAGCCCCCCTGACCCGGTGCCAAAGGTTAAAATACCATCTTTATTTTCCATCAGAGTCAGGACTGGTTGCCAGAACAGCCACCAGTGTGAACTTTGAGGCCACCCCAGGCAAGGGGAGCCTCAGTGTCTCAGGCCTTCCAGCCAGGCCAGTGGGTCCCTCCATGTACAAAAGGGTCTATTTAAAAAGACAGCAATAAAAATATGCCTCCATCATGGTTTTCACAGGGGTCAATGCAATAAATCTACCCCAAAAATCATAATTTCACCCAGAGGCAGCTGTCAGATCTGCACTACTGCATTGGCTGCAGTGCTGCTTTCCTAAAACCTGAAGTCAGCTAAAAACAAGGATGAAAAAGGGAGTGTGGTGGGGTCAAGGGGACATTGTGGGACACGTAGAGCCTTGAGTCAGCCTTCGCTGGGACGCTCCTGCAGGGCCCTCAGTGCCATCCACATCTGGTCCTCAGTGCCATGCAGCATCTTCACCTCCATGGTGTGAAACACATGGAGACCGGTGGCGAGGATGAGGACGCCGAGGGAGAGGAAGGCCAGCAGGCAGAAGGAGAGCTTGGGGAAGGGCTGCTCTGCTCCCAGTCCAGCCAGTGTGCCCAGTGCAGCTGCAGCCTGGAGCAGCAGCAGCAGCAGGGCCAGCACGGCCATCCTGCCCCAGGAGTAGCGCTGCCGCTGCGCCGCCCGCAGCCCCACGCCCACCTCTGTCCGTGCCTCTGTCACCACATCTGCCAGTGCCAGGTCTGCAGGGACAGGGATCCTCAGCATGGTGGGACGACCATATATCATCCCTATTCGCCCCCATACCACCCCAATACCCTTCTCCCCATGCCCACTGCTCTGCAATCCTCCACACGCAGCACCACAAAGCCCAAAGAACTCCATCCAACTCCACCAGTCCATCCACCAGCACACAGTGGATGCTGGCAGCAGCCCCCACCACTTACCAGCTGTGCCAAGGGTGGCACCTGCAGGCTGTCCCTGCCTCTGGATGTGCAGTGTTGCCATCACAGCTTCATGGTCTGAGAAGGGGATGGCCATGCCTGGGGCTGGACCCGTGGTGGTCTTCAGCTCTTCACACTTCACCGTGAAGCTGGAGATGGCCTGGGTGAGGGAACAAGGGGTCACACCAGTGCCTCACCCCCCTCACAGCTGGTGGCAGACGCTGCCCATTACCTTGTAGAGGATGTAGTCAATGCGGATGCCCAGCGGGAAGGGCAGCATCTCTGACTTGTCAGTGAAGCAATTGTCAGGGACAAGGGTGCAGCCATTCTTACAGCCCTGGGACGAGAGCCTGGGTGGGTGGGGGGCTCTTGGTGTGTCCTAGGACCCCACTCAGCCCCTCAGCTCACCTCAAAGTGTGTGGCCTCAGCAAAGGCATCCCGCAGCCCCGTCCAGCCCCGCAGCAGTCGGATGCCCACATCTTCAGGGTGCATGTTCAGGTCCCCTCCCAGCAGCACCACATCTGCTGCCTTTGAGGTGTGTCTGTGAGAACAGGGGTGACTGTCCTTCACTGCCGTGCCTGGCACCAGACTGCAGTGACTGGGACCTGCCCAGTGTTCCTCAGCCTTATTCCTGACTGGGACTGGTGCAAATGGGAGCTCTCTGCAGTGCAAGCCCCAGAGGCAGGGGTGACCACACGCGTCCTGGGGACCTGCAGGGGGACACCCTGCAGCTGCTCACCGGATGAACTGTGCCAGCTCCCAGGCCTGCACGAGGCGGTGGGGCAGGTAGGCGTCCTTGTCCCGGCAGTACTCGGCGTGCAGCTGGAGAAAGCAAGGGGGCTGTGACTCATACCAACACCTGCCCTGCTCCCAGGCTCCCTACAAATCCACCCAACCCCTCCAAACACCTCTGTCTTTATGTCTTTATGGGGACAGCCTGGGATGCTCATCCCAATGCACACCCAGGTTATGGGTCACTGCCCTCTGCCCTGAGCAGTATTTTATTAAATCAGTGCATAGTCCAGGGCAGAGGGTGGACAGCAGTGGTTAAAGCAAGGGGACAGTAAAAGAGGGATATAACCACTCATTCCACTCCTTCCCATTGTTCCCCCCACGCTGGATTCTTCTCTGGGATGCTCACATGGGTGACATAGATGTTGAAGATGATCCCTGAGATCTTCATAATGATGAGACCGACAGACTTGCCACAGAACCAGTCCCCATGCTGGAGCTGCCCAAGGGAAAGAAGGGCAGGTCAGGGCTACTGAGGCTCTGTGGGGATGGACATCATGGTGCCACGTGCCCCCCACCCCACTTACCATGTAGGGGTACCCATTCAATGAGTACTGGTAGAGGAGTGTGTCCAGAATGGGGAATCTGGAGAAGACACAGAGGCCACTTCCAATCACCCCACTGTGGGAGGGAAAAAGCACAGTGAGATGTGGTTCTGCCTCACCCTAGCCCTGAGCCAGGAGGACACCCTGGATGCCTGGATCCCAGTGTGCTCCTGTGAGCATCCTGCTGCCCGGGCATGGGATGTCCCAGGCAGTGACAGAGGTGACCTAAAGGACCTGCAACAGTCTCTGCAAGTGGTAAATCCTGAGGACATGGCACAACCCTGGCATTGCCCCACAGACAGCCCGGGGGGGCTGACCCTGCCCTTCTCACCTGCGGAAGTAATGGGAGAAGGGGTAACAGCTTGCTAGTTTTGCCTTCAGGTCACTGTAATCCTGCTCGCTCCACACCTGGAGAACAGTGGGATGGGCTGAGAACAGTCACACTTATCTCCCAGGCTGGGAGTGGGTGCACTTTGCCCACAAACTGCCCTCACCTCCTGGAGCAGCACCAGATCAAAGCCCTCCTGGCGCAGCTTGTCCCCGATGAGCCGGATGCGCTCCTGCCGCCGCTTGCTCAGGTAGCGGATGGCCCTGCCAGAGAGGGGTGACAGTCAAAGCCTGTGGGGACAGGGTGATGAGGGCTCTTGGGGCCCATTGTGACCAAAATGAGGGAGAGAAGGAGGGCTCCTGTACCTGCAGAAGCAGGATGCATATGGGAAAGATAGGAAGGGGAAAGGGCCATGTGAGGACATGGGGACAAGAGGGATATGCAGGGAGGCTCTTTGGGGACAGCTTCTCCTGACTGCAAAACTGAGGCAGCTCGTCCTTGCTTAGGGTGCAAATGGGGGGTTTTTCTGGGGCTAACAAGCACCGAGGGGACAGGAGGCACGACCCAGCCAAGCATCTCATGACCCTCTGGGGCTGGGAGAGTGGTGTGACCCGAAAATCAAAGGGCCATGAAGGTAACCCCAAGGTGGGATCCCTCTCTCAGTGTGGTGCCCTCATCTCCACCCACACAGCCTGGCACGGACCTGGTGCAGTCTGGACTCACCAGCAGTTGAGGTCGAAGATACGGAGGCGCAGGGTGGGCTCTCCCTCCATCGCTTGTCGGGGCGTTGTGGGGCTCAGCGAGCAGCCCCGGGCAAACGGGGACCCACAGCGAGTGGGTTGCAGTGAGCAGCCCCCAGGAGCCGGTGCAGGCTGCAGGACAGAGCCAAGGAGTCAGGATGGGAAGCCGGAAGGGCTGAGCCAGGGAAAAGACCAGGAAGGAAGGAGCCTTTCCCTTCCTCCCTAAATTGCCTCCGTACAGGGATCCATGTACCCAAACCACCCATGTGACCCTACATCCAGTGGCTGGGGACACCGGTGGGCCAGGGATTGGCTACAGGGCTCAACCCCCTCTGCCTCTCAGTGAGTTGTGTTCCAGGATAGACTTTCACCCTGGTTTCAAAGTGAAACTGCGAGCCACAGGCATGGAACACTGTCACACACCTCCCCACCCAGGAAGCCCACGGATCTTTTCGGGACCCCAAACCCCAGCGGAGCCAGCAGCTCCAGAGCAGCCCCAGCGCTCCGCCAGCTCCACTTCTCCCATGCCTGACCCCGTGAGATCGTCCAGTTTCCGGTTTAGAAGCTAAAAAGAGCAACCCCGAAGCTCCAGGATGCCGGCGCGGGCAGCCGGGCTCTGCCTGCCCCGACGGAATTACCGAGCGGCTCATCCCGTTCCTGAGCCGCGCTAATTAATGCCGGCGGCTTCTACCCAGCCTGAGCCCCCAGGGGCGCTCCCCGCGGGATGCGGCGGGGACAGCAGCGGGACAGCGGCAACAGGTGGAGCGGGGACAGGAGAGGGACGAGCGGGGAAACAGGAGAGGGGACAGGAGCGGGGAAACAGGAGAGAGGGGACACAGGATCGCGGAAACAGGAGAGAGGGACAGGAGCGGGGCAAGCGGGGGAGCGGAGGAAAGGAGCATCGGAGCTACAAGAGGATCAGAACTACAGGAGGATCAGAGCTACAAGAGAAGCGAGGCCGGCAGCGGGGAAAGCAGAGGAGCGGAGCAATGGGAGGATCAGAACTACAGGAGGATCGGAGCAACAGGAGGATGGGAGCAACAGGCGGAGCGGGGCCGGCAGAGGGGA
>VXBI01002861.1:0-24620 GCA_013397375.1 Toxostoma redivivum | reverse complement strand
GGGCGGGGACCGGTGCGGGGGCAGCGCAGCCCCGACGGGGCGGGAGCCCGAGGACTCGATGGGGGGGAGTGAAAACAGCCCGGCTGTGCCCCCCCACGCACACACCCCATCGGGGGGGAGCTCCGGGGGGAAGCACCGAGCTGCCGGCTGGGGGGCGACCAGGGCTGGTGCNAACCTCCTTCTCCTCCTCCTCCTCCTCCTCCTCTTCCCGGCCCTTCCTCCCGCCCGACACTCCCGACCTCCCCGTCGGGGCAGCGGGCAGCTGGGAGGCTGGATTTCCCTTACACAAAAGTTGTTTTTTTGGGGGGGAAAGGGCAGCCCTGGAGTTCGGCTCGGCCCGGCCCGGGCTATGGGAGCGCCCTCTATGAGCCTTCCTCACCTTCCTCCTCTTCCTCTTTCTCCCTCCGGCATTCCCGGGATGCGGCCCTGGGATGCGGCCTTGGGCCAGGGTATGAAGGTGCTGCTGGTCCCTTCTTGTCCTGTCCCTCCCGCAGCCAGCCAGGGTCACCCTGCACACCTTCATCCCTTTCTGCACATCTTCATCAACTCTGTGCTCACCTTAACCCACTCTTCATTCCCAACCCCCTTTCACTCATCATCATCCCTGTGCTTACCTCCATCCCCTTCCACACATTTTCATTGTCCTCTGTGCACTGTAATGCCCTGCCACACATCATCCTCCTCTTCCTTTCCATCCTGACATCTTCATTCCTCCAAACACCTTCATCCTCACACACACACTCAATGCCCTGCATCCCACCCATCTGCAGATTCCCTGTTTCTCCCAGACACCACTCCATGTTGCCCAGGTTGGGAATTTCAGCCCACACTGTTGGGATTTCTCAATGGAATTCAGCCAGGATGGAGACCATGGTCACTTCCTCTGAGTGAGCTGATGGGTGGTAACGTGCTAAGCCACAGCAAGCAGATCACATACAAGTCCCTGGCCACGACCCAGCCTGACCAGCAGGAACTGCAGCCCCAAAAGGGACAAAACCCCCAGTCCCTCTGGCCACTGGGCCAGCACATGCCACAGGCCTGTGCCACTGTACCCAAAACTCCCAGAGATAAATCAGGGTGAGGAATCCTCCCCGCACCCTGTTGGAGAAGAGATGTTCTTTGCATCCCATTCCTTCTAGAAACATATTTTTCTAATTTTCATCATGAACTTGGTTGTATTCAAGCGTTTTGGGACAAGACAGCCAATGCTTCAGTCCGTGAAGTGACAGGCTCTGAAGCATCCAGCGCATTCAGCAATTGTGTGTGATTCATAAAGCCATATCACATTCTTCTACCCTTGGCCTGCTGCTAACTTGTAAGAAATCTGGACCAAAAACTGCAACAAAATGGCTGCTATTCTCCAAGGGCTGTTCAGAGCCTCGTTACTCATCCCTTACTTGGGCAAAAATGACATTGAGTGCTCCTGGAGATGACAGCTTTAATTGAGTTCAATAGGAGTTTAGGCTGAGTAAGGCATGAGCAAACAAGTGTGCATTAGCCCATGAATAAAAAGCCTGATCCACAAATGTTTAGGAACACATGTAACACTGAGCAGGGGAGTACTGAGGGGGTCACTGCTGCTCTGGCCTTGGCATTTGGGCAGGGGTCTGGCTACAGCATCCAGCACAACTGATAGTGATGCTGGGATGAGCTTGTTCAGGAGTGCAAAGATTCGAGGCTGGCTCAGTGGTTTGTTTCCCATTCTGCTTCTTAATTTTTATTTATTTTCCTCCTTCAGAAGTCCATAGTCCTTGTTTCTGCTATTTTTTTGTCCACTGGTGGGAACAGCAACTTCCTTTCTCAAATTATAATATAAAAGAGCTGCAAGCTGCAATGCCATAAATAATATTTTCGTATGGCCAGAACATCCAAGTCTAGGCAAGACACCAAGAACAGCTACAACATTGTAAAACTCCAACACTTCTCCAGAATGGATTCACTAATTAAAAAATTACTTCTTTTAAAAAGCAGTTGAAAAATATTGGCTTTCCCATTGCTGCCTGTCGCTTGCTGCATTGAGAAAGAGCCCATCCTGCAAAGCCTAACAGCTGAGCTAACCCACAATGAGTCTGCCTTTCCCTCTAAAAAATGTTACCAAAATAAATGCAAGGGGAGAGGGAGGGAAGAGAAGAACACCTCGTCACAATCACTTCTTTAATTAATTAAAGTAGCGCCACTTCAAAGCTGGAGAGAGATCCCCCGGGGCTGGGGCCATGGTAGCTTGCTGGGAACCAAACTGCTCCAGCCCTTCCATTGCTGGACAAGGAGGTTCCCAGTGCTGCTCTCCCCTCCCACATCCCCCTGGATGTACCAGCCCTTCCCTCCTCAGGCTGCCTGCCCAGTGGGGCATTTTCCTGCTGGAACCCATGGAAATATCTGTCAGCCCCCACAAGAGATCAAGGTGCATGGAACCCCCCAAACCAAGGGGTCTGCAGAAGAGGGAGAAACCAGTAGCTGGAGCAGCCCCCACATCCACCTTCCTGCTCAGCTCTGGACCAGCACCTTCCCACTCATCAGCTTGGGATGGGGATGAACCACGGAGAGAGCCACCAGCACTGCATCCTGGCTGGGACATGCTGCTCAGCAGTGAGGTGGGGCCTTATTTTTTTCCTCCCCTTTGCCTTATAAGCATCTCTGCAAAAATAAAATGCATTTCCCAGGAGGTTCCCTTGAAGAGCTGACGACAGTCGCCTCTGGCCACTGGCCATGCTTGTGCCCCTGCACGAGCACTTTGTGGGGTTAAATCCATGCCTGCAGCACCAGCCCAATGACAGCACCCCTAAAACGAAGCTTCAGAAACCTCACACTGCAGGGAAAACATCATCCCTGGGGATTGAGGAAACCCTTTCTCCAAGGAATACACACACTTTGGACTCAAACACCATTGATAAGGCTCTTTCTTCTTTTTTTTTTTTTTTTATCTTTTCTTGCAGCAAGCATTCCTTTCACACCCACGCACACCCCAGCATCCTCAGCCATTGGTCTGCCCGCGCATCCGTCACACTTTCCGCCGGCCAAAGTTGATACACATTTCAACTGCTTCCATCCCTCATCTCCTCTGGTGTTAACAGCCAGCGCAAACAAAGGGCCCGAACATCCATCGCCCTATTAAATTGTTTTCATTCGTTTCTTCTGTCACAGTTGGTTTGCGTTAGAGGGTTTGTGAAAGGGATTTCGGGTGAGGCAGTGGCTGCTCTGAGACTGGGTGACACTGCATGGGACACCCATGACAGGGATTTTGCTCTGCCATGGGTGACGGGCCAGGAAACCTGAAGGGTTTGCAAGCATCAATGGGCAAATGGAAACGTTTTGGGTGAGGGGAGGGAGAATCAACCTGGGGAGCAGCTGGGATAACAGCAGATAGAATCTGGGGAGCTCAAACCCCTCTCTCACCCTGCTGCTTCTTTTCTCCTCTCATTGGAGGAAATGGGGACAAGGATTAGCTCAACTATTAGCTGAGCTTGTCCCGATTTCAAACAGATGTTGGGTTTGTGGCTGGATTTGGGCAGAAAGCTCTTGCTTTCCCCACATTTGCTGGCCATACCTCACCAGGAACTGCTGTGACTGGTTCTCCCTTTAGCTCATAAGATGTTCTCTGAGCTCTCTGTGTGGGTGATGGGTGATGTCCCACATGTGCTGGCTTGTCCCCAAGCTGTCCACCACTGCCTGCCCCAGCACCAGCATCTGTCCATGAATCATGAAACCCAGATTCATGCAGCTGGGGAAAATCTCCACTCCCATCTGCAAAGCCACTGGGGTAGATGATCACCAGTGGTCCAGCAGTGGCTCGTGGTCCCCCTGTCACTGTCATCTGTCCTCAGCTCCACACAGACAGGCTCAGGCCACGGTGATGTTGCGACACTGCCTAGAGAGGATGAGCATCCCTCTTGCACAATCACATCCATCACATCCATCTGCTCCTCAGCCTTCTGCTACAGCTGCCTCTCAGCTGCATTAATGGGGTGCTCATATCACTCCCAGAATGGGGAAACAACCCCTTTGTGTCCTGGGAAGGGAATCCCACGTGGTTCTGGAGTCAGTGTGTGGGAGCTGAGCAGGTGAGAGAAACAGCACCAGAGAGCTGAGGATGGCATTTTCAAGGCTCCTTGGCACATCTTCATTTTTCTCACCACTGAATTAATCAGATTTGGTACTGTTTGTGCAGCCAAATCCTCACCCCATAACTGATGAAACTGGGGGCATGAGCTGTCCTGTTCCCAGTGAGCTGTCTCTCTTCAGCATCTTCCCTTCCCAGTGACTCCCTGCAGCTCCCCACCAGTCTGACAGGGGATGGCACCTTCTGTCCAGCACCTCTCATGAACAGAGAGCACCAGTGAGGCAGCTGTGGGGACACCTGGGGCATGTCAGGTCTGGAGGGGTGTCACAGAATAAAGGGGCAGCAGGAGTTGAGGGCACGGGGAGCTCAGCAGGGCCCGTCTGGGTGCTGAGCGTGACTCAGCACCGCACCACACCTCATGAGTCACTTCACTGCTTCCTGGTGCACCCTGAGTTTTTCTCTTCCAGGTCTCTGCTGGCAGCACTGACCCAGCTGGGCCACCTGCCAGCAATGCAAGCTCTGCCTCACGTGCCTGCCAGCCCTCCTCTGCTGGCGCTGTCACCCCTCAGCACGTGCCTGTGTGCTGCCGGTGCCAGGCTGCTTCTTAGGGACCCAAATCCCCAGCATTTTCTGGGCAGTGAGGTGAGACCCAGTGAGTACAAACACACCATGAGCACCAGCCATCCACTCACACCAGGGCAAAATGGGGCAAAAGTGGGGCTTTGTGCTCGTGGGCAACGAGGCGGGATGGGGTTCTTTAGCTGGGAGCATAGGCAGAGCCCACCTGCATGTGGGCAGGGATGAGGAAACACAAAGTGAGGAGACCACCTACGCCCTTCTCACTGGGAGACTGAGCATAAAGATACAAACCAGAACAAACAAACAAACAAAAACAAAAACAACAAAAAAAACCAAAACCAACCAAACAAACAAAAAAAATGCCCCACCAAAAAACAACAACAAAAAAAGCAGGGGCAGGGGATGAGTTTCCAGAATCTGAGTCCAGAGGGATGAGACAGGGATTGCAGTCAGCCTCATCTGCAGAATATGGATATAGCTCCAGCCTGGCTCTGCCATCACCCCAGCCCAGTGATTTGCCCCGAATTTGCCTGGAGAGGGTGGCTGCAGCTGGGTGAGCATCCCACAGCACTCAAGTGCCTTGAACCACCCCAGGAACAACCGTGACTGCAAGAAGGTGTAAATGCAGGGAGCGGAACAGGACAGGGATGCAGGAGCATCCTGCGGGCACTGGCGGTAGCCTTGGTGGTCCCGGTAGCCCCGGTGCTACTCGCAGGCCAGCTTCCCATCGAAGCTGGAGAGGGCGATGGCGAAGGCCTGCACGGCACACAGGGGGTAGTTGTAGTCCATGGTGAAGGCATCATCTGCCACACGCCCAAACTGCATCACGATGTAGTCGGCTGCGGGAGAGAGGCCGAGCCACCAGGCTGTCACCTGCACACCCAGCCTGCCTTTTCACAGCAAGCCTGAAAGAAGCTGCCCACGCACCCCCACCCAAACTCTGCCTTTGACTCCTGCACTGTGCTGCAGCACAGATCACCAAAATGCATCATTTTCCCATTGACACCTCCCTCCAGCACCCCCTCCCGAAGTGCCACAGCCCCCCAAGGGACAGGGACCCCACTCACCCCCCCCTTCCCCCCCAGACCGTGGGATCGCTGCTACTGGAGGGCGGGTGACAGGAAATCTGTAAAAATAACCAGGGGCCCTCAAGAGGCTTTTTCTGTCCCGTAACCCAACACCCCGGAGGCCAAGGGCTTCTGACTGCGCCGGACAGGTGATGAGCAGCCGCATCCAGACAGAGCTGCTGCCACCCCTGAGGGACTGTCCCCAAGGCACAGTGCACCCCAGGGTGGCCTGCCAGCCCTGTGGGGTGTGTGCTGGGGCAGTGCTCTGGGCTGAGTGGGTGGCTTAGTGAGATGGGGGCTCAGCACCCCACAGGATCTGTCCTTGCCCTAAATCTGCCTGGCAACAGCAGCCCCACAAGCTGCCCCTGCCAGTGCCAGGGCCCAAGAGCAGCTCCTGTGGGGTGCCTGGCTGGCTTCATTCTATCTCCAGCAAAGGCAGGCGGGACCCCAGAGCATGAAAAAACTAAACCTTATCAAAAGCAGTGGGTGCTGGGGCCAGCTCATGAGGCAGTGCTCCCCCACCCTATCCCCTGTCCCAGCTTACGGTCACTGCTGTGCACGATCTGGAAATTTTTGACGGAGGCATGGGTGACCCTGCCGTGGAAATTGAGGACGTAGGATTGGGTCTCATCGTTCCACACTGGGGCTTTGTTGTGCAGCTCGATCACGTTGTCCATATTCCTGTTCTGCCATCGCATCAGGAGGCCATCATTATCCTGGGGAGGGGAAAGGGGGAGTGGAGCAGAGTTGGGGTCACCCCTCCAGAGCCCTGCCACCTCCTGTGGCTTGCCTGAGGGATGTTCTGTAGCAGTACCCAGCTGGAAATGGGATTTATCATGGAGAAAAAAAACAGACACCATGTCTCCCGCCTCCCAGGGACACTTGAATTTCAGGGACACCTAAAAGCCTCTCCATGCCCCAAGATGGGTAAAATCCAAGGTGGTGCCCAGCAAACCCAGCTCCCAAGGAGTTTCTCCCAGTCTGATCCCTGACTTACATTCCGGGGCCGGATGGGCACTCTCTCACAGTCAGCATTCATCCCAGGGATGATGACAGTCATCTTCCGGGGGCCTTTGAAGCCTAAAACATTGGTCTCCTGCAAGAGAAACCCTGTCTCTAAAACCAGCAACCACTGCAGGTTACAGCCTGTCATGGGGGTTGAACGAGGCCTCAGGGGTAGCTTCCACCCACCCCACATCTCTGGAAGCCCCAGTGAAGGGGTGCAGGGTGGGAGCCCCTCTCTCCCTGCCTGCGAGAGCTGCCAAGGGGCTCCCTGTGTGGCTGCTCTTACGTAGACCACGGCTGAGAGCTCCTGCCGCACGTTGGACCAGTCAGCGTTGGCCCTGTCGGGGTTGGCGCCGTTGTCGAACACGGTGAACCTCGTACCCATCAGGTTGGATCTGCAGACAAGGGTGGGAGATGGCCAAGGCTGATGTCACTGAGTCCCCTCCACCCCCTCCATGACCCCTCTCCTTGGCTTTGGTCTGGCTGCAAAGCCCTGGTGCCGCACTCCACCAATGCTGACCTTCCCACCCTTCAGCGATTTTCTCAGGTTCAAGGAATCCCTAAGTCGGGATGTGATAGGGTGCTGCCACCACGGGGACCCCCAGCACTGCTGTGTGGCTGCTGGCAGTGCAGGCTGGGACTTGCCAGGCGCCTTTTCCAGCCATGACCTGTCTGCTGGGAGGAACCGGCCAAGCTTGTTTTCCCCTCTCAGCCCCCCACCACTCCTCAGGTCAGACACAGCAGTGGGAAATGCTGATTTTAGCCTCCTGTTTAGCCCCAGCCATAGCCTGGGACATCCTGTAAGCCATGGAGTGGGAAGAGGGTGCTGCAGAAATGGGGTGCCACCAAACTGGGGTGCCACCTCTGCTCCTACCTCAGCTTCCCGATGAAGTTCTCTCCACCACGCGACAGGTCAGTGGGGTCAATGGAGATGAGGTAGTTGGAGGTTTTGCTCTTCTTACGCTTCCTCCCAGCAAGGAGGAACACCTGGTAGAGCAGTGGAACCGTGTGGGAATGGGACACTGTCACTGCCATCGCCACTGCTGTCCCCCAACAAGTCACTGCCATGACCTTGAGCAAGTCATGAAGATGATCTCCAAGATACTGCCTGCATTATGGGGCTGAGACCAGCCCAGTTTAGCACGGCTCTCTAGCCACTGTTAGCTCATCATCCCAGGTACCACCCACAGGGGCATTTCCCGGGAGGAATTGCAGGAGAGGGGAGCAGCCTCATTCAGGATGCACCAGCATCCCCCCAAACCCCGAGGGTGCTCCCTCCACCCCAAATCACCTTCTTGTCATTGTCCAGGTGAAGGTAATAGGTGGGGTAAAGCCCCCGGTCCATGCCCTTCTTGTCCCGTGTCACCCGACACTTGACGGTCACTCCCTGTGGCGCTGGCTGCAGCACAAACTCTTCCAGGTTGTCCACCTCGATGACAGGGGAAGGGGGCCTCTCCTCCTTCTGCTGCTGGGTGAGAGGGGATGGTAACCCCAGAGACCCCTCAATCCCCAGCTAATTTCTCCTTGCTATCCATCCCCCCATGGCTCTGCAGCTGGTGGCTTTGGGGACACTCTGGTGTGTCTCACTGGGGGATGCTGCAAACCTTCTGACCCGCCCTGAGGGGAAGAACTGTTCTTCCCCCTCCCTGAGGGGATCCCCATTGCTCTGAGGGGTCTTTTGTACCTTCTTTGATTTCTTTGCTTTTCCCTTCTTGTTGGAGTTTTTCTGCAGTGTCTCCGGGGTCTCCTCCTCACTCTCAGCCCCTTTGGGAGGAACTGCGGGCAGGAACAGGAAGGGGCACAGAAGGAAGATCCTGACTTCACAAAATCAAGCTCAGCATAGATCCATGCCAACATCAGTGATTGTAACCCCCTCTCCATGGCCAAGTTCACTGCACCCCCAGAAGCCCCACCAGAACCCTCCAGTGCCAGGTACTCACCTTTCTTTTTGGATTTTTTCTCTTTTGGGGGGTCCCCACCAGTCTGAAAGAGAGATGCTGGGTTTTTCTTCTTCTCTGACCTAATGGGTTTGGTGCTGGAGTCAGAATCATCCTCCTCATCACTGCTGGTGGTGGCTGTGAGGGACATGGGGACATGGTCACACAACACTGGGTGCTGTTGGCTCAGGGTGATGCCATCAGACAGCAGAACTGGCTGCCACCGCCTCCTGATTGTCCCATACCTTTCTTCTTGCTTTTCTTCTCCTTCTTCACCTGGAACACGGACATTGGCTCTTTCTTGGTGCTTTTGGCAGATTTGGCTTTGCTATCAGGGTCACTCTTGTCTTCTGCTAGGATAGAGGAGCTGATGACCAGCCAGACAGGGGGATGGGAACGGGCAGTGATGGGGACAAGGAGGTGACAGGGTCAGAGCAGCAGAAAGGGCTGGTCACATGGGGAGGGGGCGATGGCTCTGCAGCCCCCGGGACGGGGTGCAAGGCACTTCCCTCGTCCCAGTAGAGACAGATGCCAGCGGCAACAGAGCTGGGCTTAAGCCATCCCTGTCCCCTGGGCACTCACCCTTCGGCTTCAGCTTCTTCTCCCCCCCGCCTGAGAGAGGCTCTTTGGGAAGCTTCTTCTTGAGCTTTTTTGGCGGGTTTTTATTCTCCACCTCTTCTTCCTCTTCCTCATCATCCTCATCCTCAGCCGGCTCTGCCCAGAGGTGACCACGGCATCAGCCAACGTAACGTCCCTTGGCAGCCGGGGTCCCCAGCCTCGTGGTGAGCGGGGAGGGGCTGTCCCTGGGTGGCAGTGGCCGGGGTGGCCGCACCCTGTGTCCCCCGGGGGGGTGGCCGAGGGGCCCGGCCCGGCCGCGCTGTCCGGCGGGCGCGGGGCGCGTCCAGCGCGGCCACAGCGCTCTCTCGCGGCCCAGCCCCGCCGTGCGGAGCCGCGGTCCGCTCCAGAGCAGTGCCCGGAGACCTAAGTGCCACCTTCCCAGGGAGTGTGTCACCCCCCGTTTCCCCCTCTCCCCCTCGATACCAGCTCCCCGGCCAAGGCAATGAGCGCAGGTCCCCTGCCACATCCCGGTTTCTCCCAGGTTCGCAGCTGGGTTTTAGCCAAAGAGCTCTGCCGGGGATGTGCAGAGCCCCAGCAGGAGCTGGGAGCACCGACGGCGCTATCGGGACATGCTGCAGGGGAACACGAGGTGACACGAGTGCCTGCAGAGGGGTGGGTGTTGCCCCCGCACCTTGTGGCTTCTTGGAGCCCTTGGCCACTTGGGAGCGGGGAGCCAGGCTTTCCTTCTTCTTGCGAGGCTCCTTGGTGAATTTGGAGGAGGGGTCCTTGTCGCTCTCCTCCTCCCCCTTCTCCTCCTTTTTCTTCCTCACTTTCTTCACCCCTGCGCATTTCGAGAGATGCCCACGGTGGAGAGCGCCCCAGGTGCAGGATGGGGCACCCCAATATTCCCCTCATTTCCACGGGAGCTGTGGGATCTGTGCTCACCCTGTGCCGGGGCTGGAGGCTCCTCTGCAGCCCCTGCCTCACTCGGCTTCTTCACCCGCGGCCGCCGTGGTTTGGCCTCGGGCTCCAGCCCTGGTTCCTGCCTCTTCTTCTTCAGCTTCTGCCCTCAGGGATGAAGCTGCAGAGGTGGTGCCAGCTTTAAACACTTTTTCCCTTTACCAGGCAACCCCTGCTCATGCAGCTCTGGGTCACTTTCAGAAATACAGCCGGGCTTTTCCCTGGTCCAACACAGGAACAGGGACACGCTCGGAACAGGGACACACTGACACCTTCCAGTGAATGACTTACCATGGGGCAGCCCCCGAGGAAGGCAGAGGGAGGAAAACAGAAAAATCTGTTACAGACAGACAGACAGAACATCTGCCCTGGGACAGCCCTGGAGATGAGGGATGTGATGATGGTGCTGCTGTGACACCATGTCAGCACAGAGGGACAAATCACGCTGTGGCCATAGGGACCCTGGCTGGGAGCCACTCTGGGCACTGATGGCCACTCTGGGTACCTGAGCTGGGACAGGGGACACAGGGACAGGCAGACATCCTGGCCTCTCATCCCCACAAGAGGCTCCTGTGGATGGCAAGGAGGTCAGCAGGAGCAGGGAAACAGGAGGATTAGGCACAGCACACCTAATCCCGGTTAGCTGGGGCTATAAATAACCCCGATTTACCAAATACAGAGCATGTGGGTCAGCACTTGGCTCTGGACAGGAGGTATTTGGGGAGTGGGTGTCAGCTCAGGGCTTTCAGAAAGTGATCTCAGCAAATCCAGATGCACCAAGGCTTCCACTGCCCAGCAGAGCATCCTCCCCCTTGCAGGGATTTTGCTTCTCCCACATGCTCCAGGGCAGTGTGGGAAGTGTTTTGCAGAAGGTGGGATCCTGATGGATCCCAGTGGGATCCCAGGACTGTGAATTTGGGGAGGGGCAGCTGGGGGCTCCATGGTGAAGCTGGGAACCGGCTGCTTTCTTCCGTGTCATGAGCTCACACAGAAAAGCTCCTTTGCACCCCCTAATCCCTTAAGCAGCTGTGGGGTGGGCAACCACTCCCTTACTTAACAAGGCCCTTCAAGGAGGAACTGCTGATTAAAAATTAAATTGGGTGATGGATGAAATTGCTGCTGAGATCCTTCCAAGGCTGGGGGGGGGGTCCTGGGGGCTGTTCTGAAATGCAGGGGGGAAGGGTCTGGCTTTCAGGGTCATGGCCTGGGGAAAGTGAGTCACAGTTTACAGCTTAACTGAGGGGCTTAATTAAATTGTTATTTAAGAACCAGGAACCCTCCTCATGGGGTGCTTCATAGTGATGGAGGGGCAATTCAGAAGGATGCACAAAGAAGGGAGGACTGTGGAATTTTCTCTATCCACCTGCTCTGGAGGGGATTCCCAAAAATCCTATGCCCTCACAGGCTGCAGCATCCCAACAGAGCCCAGCCAGCCCCAAATCGGTGTGGACTCTGGGGTCTGAGGGTCTCTGATGTCCCCAGCCCTCGGGGACAGCCCACAGGAGGGGATGGTGGCACATGGGATGGAGGGGAAGGACTTTTTCTCACCTGTTTGGGCTTGTGCTGCTGGGGGCTCCCTGGCTCTTCACTGGGGCTGTGGGGCACAGAAACCAAAAGGGTGAGGGCTTTCAGCCCCGATTTTTAGTAAAGGGGGAAAGGTCAGTCTTTAATTTGGTTCCAGTAACATTCCCCCCTGTCCCGACTGGGTAGAGCTTGTCTGACACCATCCTTCCTAGCAGGGAGCACAGGACAGGCTCTGCCATGGCCAAGGGGAACAGCAAGGAGCTTAATTTGGGGATCCCCCTCTGACAAACACCTTTCCTCTCTGTAAGTCAATGAGCATCATCCCACCAACCACCAAAGGAAAAACACCGTGCTAAAACTGCTAACAAAACAGCATTGAAATTGAAAACAGGAGAAAAAGGCGCTGGAGGAGAGGGGCGTTCAGTGCGGGTGTCCAGCACATCACCCACCCCGCAGGTCCCCCCCTGCACTGACCTGTCGGCAGCCCAGACCTCGCGCAGGATCTCGGTCTGCAGAGGCATCGCTCCCGGCACGGAGATGTCTGTCTGTCTGTCTGTCTGTCTGTCTGTCCCGCCCCGGGCACCGGCCCCGCAGCCCCTACCAGCCCAGGGCCATGCGGTCAGAGCCAGCCACAAGAGCCGGAGCGGCCTCACAGCATCGGCTCGGCCGCCTCCGCAAGTCTGTGTGGTGGGAGGAGGAGAAGCGAAAGGAGGAAGAGCAGGTGGAGGAGGCGATTAACTTTATTTCTCCTGAAACTCGGTTAATAGGATTTCAGGGGCTGTCAGCCAGGCTTGCCGGGAGAGCAGCTGGCAGGGGAGTGATCGCAGGGAAAGGGGGTTCTGCAGGAATGCCGGGGGTCAGCCAGACCCCAGCGCCTTTTTGGGGTGCTCAGGTCCCCCCTGGCTGGCTGGGGTCCCTGGCACAGCACAGCCACTCATTGCAGAGGAGCAGCTCTCTGACCATGTTTAGGGTTATTCTCCCTGGGGGTCTTTGTTTTTCACCCAGAAATGTTTTCTTGGTGAGTGAAGAGCAGGATTTGGGCTGTTTGGTGTGAGCTGTGCATGGACAGCCCATGCAGGGGAAGGCAGCATCCCTGGCTCTGGTGTGAGGGTTTCAGTACTGACCACTGCTCTGCTCTGGCCCCTGTCCCACATCCCGAGGTCTCCTTGGATGTGTTTCATAACCTCCAGCTCATACCTCACCTCCTTATTACACCACGTAACATTTAACTCTTAATATTCCTCCTCAGAGGCCCCCACAGATGCTGTTGGGTTGCAAAACCTGACAGGCCAAGAGTCCCCAGTGTCCCCACCGGACCATTGGCCTTGCCCAGCCCACCAAGTCTCCCCCGAACTCCCAGCCCGTGCTTGGTGCCACTAGATGGCATTTGAACACTGCACACCGAGACCCACCAGCACCAGGAACTTCTTAATCCTCCCTACAAACCTTCCTGGCTTCCCTTCCATCTCTAAACCCCATCTCATCACCCACACAAGTTCAATTTCTCTTCCAAGGGAGAGAAAAGCACCAAGCCAAAATAAACCAAAAATCTGCTTAAAAACGGGGAGCAAGCCAGAAAGTGCACAGCAAGGTGGTTTTTTTGTTGTTTTATTTTTCCTATAGAGATTGTTTCCTACGGAAAATGTGGCTTGGGCTGCCCCCAAAGGACTTTTTTGCCCTGCAAGAAAAAATAAAAAGCCCACGTTTTGCAGAGGCCCTGGGTCTCCCAGCAGCCTCCAGGGAGGTGAATCCCATGGTGGTAGAAAACCCAAGACTTGGATGAGTCACGTGGATGCTGTGCCACTACTAAAGGTGGGAAAACAGACAGGCTTGAGAAATGATGCTTTAGTAGCACCTGATGGGACTAGAGAAGAGGAATTTTAACTAAATCTGGCTTAGTCTCCCAAGATTGTGGAGGGTGGGTACAAAAGAGAGATGGGCAGTTCTAATACTCACTGGCTCAGCTTTCTGTTCTCTCCCCACCCTCAGTCAAGGGGCACAAATGACTCTTCCACCCACCCAGCTGACCCTCAGGAAAACCCCTCCCAAAAGAATACACTGGGGGGTGAGGAAAAAAGCCTAAGGAGAAACCTCCCAGGCTGGAAAAACAGCTGAGACCCCCAAAGAGCATCCCCCAGCCAGGCATTTCCAAAGCATGGATTGCTGGCTCTTCACTGGCTCTCCAGAGAACACGGCACTGACAAAAAGGGGCAGCTCCAGTTCTTGGAAACACCAATAATTCCTCAACTGCTGGGGAATCTCTCCCTCAAGGAGTTCACACCCATCCTCCCCACAGCCACCCCATTTGCTGAGCAGGATCCAGAGAAAGAGTACGAAGTTTTTGGTTTTTTTTCCTTTTTCTTTCAGTTGTTTATTTTCAAGCTCCAAAAGGGGTATTATTATAGAGACAGGAAAAATAACAACTGGAAAGCTGTTCTCATGGGGTAGTGACAGTGTCCCTTGAGAATGGAGAGGGCTGATGGCTGAGGAGGCAGCAGCAGCTCCAGTGCAGGGACACGATGCACCCAGGACCCCCTCACCATGGGAAAGCTGCTCAGTGACAAACCCATGGCACCAGCTCAGACCCAGCCACTTGCTTTCTGAGCCACATGTCAACCTGCTCTTTTATTTTCCCCAAGTACAGATCCAATAAAAGCAATAAAACTCCCATTTAAAGCTGGGAGCCAAGGGATGGGGTGCAGGCTGTGGGTTGAGCACCTGGACAGGCTTTTGCTCTCTAAAGAAACAGGAACCAGCTCCTTCAGAAGGTAAAATCTGTGTGTGCCCCCCTCCCCAAACAGTGCTTTAAAGACTAATGATGTCCCTGCACCCAGGGCCTGCAGCAGAGGCCGTGTGGGTTCTCATCCTGGCTCTGCCCTGCAACCCCTTTGGCCACTGGCAAGGAGTCAGCAGGAGACAAAGCCAATCCCTGTCCCTGGGGCTGGGACAAGCAGAGGCAGCACTGCAGTGTACAGGGAGCATGTCCCACATCCCAGCTCCTCTCAGAGCATGCTGTGCTGAGGGTGGACACAAAGCCCAGGGAGCTGGAACAAGCTGTCTACTGAAACCTCCCAGGAGCCAAGAGTTTTAATTTATAATTATAATTTTTTTTTCTTTTTCCTGCAGTTTAAATGGTATTTGTTCCACGTGTGGTGGTCCCATGGTCCCTGCCACTCCTGCTCTGCCCCCAGTGCCCCCAGGGCAGTGGGACGGGGTCGCTTTTCTTTGCGAGGTGCTTTTTGCTTCCACGATCACACAAACTGTAACAAGCTTTACAAGAAAACACTGGCAAGTCCCAAGGTTTGGCAGCAACCTTTTTCAGTGTGGGCCAAGGGCAGGAGGCTATCCCATCCCCTCCTCCTCCATCATACGTGTCCTTCAGCCTCTTCACCTTCAGCACCAGAAGTTTTGGGTCCTTTTTCACAAGCCACCTTCTCTGTTGTTTTTTCCACACCAGTTTTGCTGGCTGCTTCCTGCCAAACAGCAAATAAAACACACTGAGCTGGAAATGGGAGAGGGAAGGGGCAGGCAAGTGCCAGGGATGCTGGGAATAGGCACAGGCAGTCCAGCCTGGAAAGGGAGAGGCAAAATTGCCCCCCACAACTCCCCTGTGCCTGTGGAATCCCAGAAACCTAGGATTTTTAAACTTTCTGTGCTTTCTGGCACTGACGCCCTGGAGAACACTGCTTTTAACCTGAGGCCTTGGAGAAGGCTTCCAAATTTGAATGATGTAGTTAAATAGAAGTGCATGGTTTCACATGGTGAAAAGTTTTAAATTTGAAGTTTTTATAATATAGTAATAGGTATGGGACAAAATGGAGTATTTTAGATTATATCTCTTTCAGTGCTCATCTTCTTCTTCAGAGTTTCAAGTAATAATTTCTAGTTAGACAGTTAGTACCACACTAAGAGTCACAAGAATTTAGTTATTGAGTTAAAACTATAAATAATAGAGGTGTTATTTATCTATTAAACTGTTTAGCTTCAAGAAACCTTGTAACTAACTAAATCTCACTCCATTTTGCTTGCTTCTAGCAGGTGGCTAGAAGTGTTGCTGAACTTTCTGTACTTTTGATAAAATTTAATAAACAACCAAGCCCAAACACAAAAAAATCCATTTCCTTTGTATATTTTTTAATCCTAGCTCTAAGTAAAAACAAAAAAGATTCCAGACAAACCACTAATGAAGTAGTGCAAAACACCTCCACAGTTACACGTGCCCATCAAGCACTGCAGCTCACACCACAGGGTTCAGTTTCCTGGACTCAGTGGCTGGTAGAGGTTAAAGCTCAGCAGCTCAGGCAGCTTTTGGGGAAGGTGTGGGACCTCTGGGAATGGTGTGACCCACCTCACCAGAAGCAGGGTGCTGATACAGAGTGAGGATGGATGGATGGATGGATGGATGGATGGATGGATGGATGGATGGATGGATGGATGGATGGATGGATGGATGGGGCAGCAGTGTCAGAGTGGAGATACAGGACTGAGCCATGGATGCAGCCCACCAAGAGGGTGCAGGAGAGGAGCACTCAGGCACAGGGAAGCTTTATGCCTGCTCCAGCAGTGACTGTGCCTGTCACAGGTGGCCACACAAGCCAAGCACAGTGCCAGCATGGCTGGGTTGGCCCCACTCTTTGCCTGAGCCTGCTGCCCCAGCTGCTCCCCAGGGGCTGCACCAGTCACTTAATCCACAGCCTCAACCTCCAGACACTGCTTCAGAAGAGATTATACTAAAAATGACCCACACAGATGGCTTGCAAAGCTGTGTCCTCTCTCATTACAGTACACCGGGTTTTGTTCAGTGGAATTTTGGATGAGAGCCTGTTCTGAGACAGTGATCTCTCTGCCTGAGCAGAGGAGCAGGTATTGCCTTACCAGCTTCAGGAAATCCATACTATCATGTCTCAAAATACCCCTGCCAGAGAGGGAGTGATACTTCATTTTACTAGTGACCAGTTCATCAACACTCTCTAGCTGGGAGCAGCCAAATTAAATACCAATGCCAAGCCTGTTATCAGCCCCTGTAAGCTCATACTGCAAATGCTTTTATTGATGATTGAGCACCTGATGGCAGCCTCTGCATAAGAGAGACCAAGAAGTAAAACACTTCTTCACACTGCAGCAGGCTCTGTCCCTCCATTCTTCATCCTGATCTATAATTTGATTTAACCCATCTCTTCTCATCACAAATCTGTCGAGCAGCCCTCAGTGCAACCCTAAAGCAACCCTGGATGGCCAAAAATGAGCAACACTCACCTTTGCATCCCTCTCTGCAAACTTTGTGAACATGTTGGCGTAGATCCTCCGGTCCCGCTCGTTGTGCTCCTTCGTTTTCTTCTGGCACACTGAGATCTGGGATTTCGCTGCTTTGTTCTGTGGATTCACTTCCAGCACTTTTTGAAAGTCACATTTGGCCAGCTCGAACTCGTTCATCAATAACCTGGCTTCACCCCTCCTGTACAAGCCTTTCTCATTGTCCTGGTCCAACCCCAGAGCCTGGAAACACACACAGGTCTCTGTTAATGTCTCAGAGCCCTCCCAAGAGATTCCCTACAGCTGAAGCCTCAATAAATCTGTCAAAATTAGGACAAGGTGGCTTCAAATCTCCAGAGCACTTGCATCTTGCTCAACAAAAATTGCCTCGTCTCCATCAGCAGTTAGGAGATCATTAGTACAGTTTTATTATCTCTCCTTGCTTAAAATACACCTGAGTGTGGCAGTCAAGAGATCAGGTGTAAAGACTAAATCCAAGCCCTTTTGTCTCCCTGTTTTAGCAATGATATTATTTTCCTTTAGTAAAATCCATATATATATATTTCAGGTGTGATTTACCTTTTAGATTAACACAAATATCCCATATATTTCCTATATACAGGATGCTTAAATCTAAGCATTTTATAAAAAAATTCAGTTTCCTGACAAACACAAGGTCAAAGATCTTTTAGGGACTGGCAAAGCCCCATCCCACCCCTTGGTGGCCTTGGAGATCTGCTGCAGCTCCACTGAGCTTGTCTGTGTCACACCCAGAGCAGAACTCAGTGCCCAGCCCCAGCCTGGGCAGACCCAAACACCCTGCCAAGGCTGTCATTCTACATAGATCCATTCACATAGATCTGGCTTTGGAGGAAAAGCTGATGTAAATGCATGGCTGCTGTAAATGTAAAGGCTCCTGTGGTCCTGCAGTCTCTAAACACTCAGCATCCACAGGGACCTCCAGGTGCAGAAGGAATGCCACCATCCCACTGCTGTTTGGAAATTCCTTCTTATATGACAAGGAATTTTTAAAAACCCCACCAAACTCTTGTTCTCCCAACGAGAACATGGCAGGAGAAGAGGATGCTCCATCCCCCAGGCTTGTGCTGATGCCTTAGGATTTTAGCTTTTATATTTTTCATATATTTGTAATCCTGCAATTCTTTAGTGTATAACTCTAAACTCCATACACAGTGTAAGCTGCTGCTTTCCCATTTTGGTCAGACATAACAATTCCTTTCTAGGCTGGGAATCAAGGACACCTCACTGCCCCAGGCCCCGAGAGATGGAAACAAAAGTGAATTGGGGGAGCAAACTTGGGGTAAATTACTTCATTACCTGAAGCTGTAATGGGAAGATTAACCCCCAATACACAAATGGACCAAACTTACAAAAGTGTGAAAACCTGTGACCCATTGTCCATCGTGGGTGTAGCCCCTGGGGGGGCTTCACCTGCCCTAAATGTACCTGAAGGCCCTGCAATAAATATAACCACTTTTTATTCCCTGAATTTTGTCTGGCCTCTGTTTTTAGGTAGCCCAAACAGCATCAGCGCCCCTCTACCTTGTCACAGCACTCGACAGCCTTGGCGTACTCCCGCAGCTTCAGGTAGCACATGGCCAGGTTGAGGAAGGCAGCCAGCAGGAAGGACTCAGAGGCTTTAGACTCCTTTTCAGACAAGCCATACTCCATTTCCAGCCAGGACACAATCTTCCCATACTGAATCACTGCCTGCAGGTACTTTCCTTCCTAGAAGGAGCAAAAAGAGGCTCAGTCTGCCCCTGGAGTGTCCTGTGAGCAGGTGACAAGTGTAATGTGGGGTGTTCAATAAATACAGGAAAGGAGGAGGATCCCAACTCTTACAGACCAGCAGGATTGGGACAAGTTGAGTCAGAACAGTGGGGAGCTGGGATGCCCCAGCTGGGAAGGGGAATGCAAAGCCCCTCAGCACTGGCCCTGGCGTGGGAAGGGTTTGATCTGCTGTCCTGCTCTGCAGGGAGCACACAGAGCCAAGGCAATGCTGGGAAAGGATGAGATCTCAGGGAGCACCAAGGAGTGAGAGAAAGGCAGAGGGAGGCAGGACTCGCCTTCCCCAGCCCTATCTGGGGCCACATGGCTTCTCTGACACTGATAGCTGCCAAATTCAGTCCCACTCCCCTCCTCTGCCTCTGCCACCCCCAAGTTCACAAACCTTGAAGTACATTGTGCCCTTCTCCTTGACCACAGCTGCCTGCTCCAGCTTCTCCTTGGTGTCCATCTCCCACGACTCCTTGGCCTGCAAAGGAACACTTGGAGCACTCCCAATGGAGCAGAGCAGCCTCCCCTGCCCCAGCAGGACCAGGCCACTCTCTGGGACAGCGTGGTCACACTCAGGGCTCATCAGGGCTGTGCTACAGAGTGTGTAGAGACAGGTCCTGTCCCTGCTTTGGCCAGAATGATGGCACAGGCAGGGGACCCATCCAGGGATGTGCAAATCCCATGGATTTCTACTGCATCCCATCCCCAGCCTTCTCATGGGCACAGTCAAGCTGCACAGGGCTGGTTGGATGCACCAGCTTTTATCTGTGCAGCCCAGGGGTAAAAAAAAAAGAAGAAAAAAAAAAGAGGAAAAAGGGGAAGAAAATAAAAGGAAAAGAAGAAAAAATGAGAGAAAAAGCAGAAAAAGGAGAAAAAAGGAAAAAATAAGGAAAGAGGAGAAAAAAGAGAAAAGGGGAGGAAAAGGAGAAAAAAAAGAGAAAAAAGCAGAGGGGGAAAAAAAGGAAAAAGAAAAAATAACATTAAAATAAAAAGAAAGTACAAAAGGACAAGGTTAGGAACAAATAAGACACCCAGCCTTGGACCTCAGCCACAAGAATAAAACAAACCAACAGAGAAGAACAAATTAAGAACACGAAGCTCCTCGGTGACGTGTCCACTTCAGCAGGGGTTGAGCTGCAGCCACGCCAGGGACAAAGGCTGGAGGCTACACAGGCCCTGACATTCCTGTAACCCAGGGAGGGACTGGAGCACCTCTGCCCTCACCTTCTCAAAGCTCTTCAGGGTCACCTCGTACACCAGCTCTGTGTTCCCCTGGATGCCGTATTTCGGCTTCCCAGCCTCGCCAAAGCCGTACCTGCAGGGCAGGAGGAGGCACTCAGAGAAGGGGCAAAATCCTTATTTTCAGCAAGACTTGCCCATAAATGCAGACCCAGGTTGCCACCCACAGCTTTGTAACATTTTGGGGGCAGAGTGATGTTACTCTCCTTGCTGTGGATATACAATGCATTTATTTGGAATCATCCCTTCTGGCTGCACCAAAGCCATCTTTTTACACAGGCTTCTCTCCAGCCCTGGTCATTTCCAGGGAGACATTTTCATCTCAGCCACTGGACTTGGATAAAGCCCTTTCACCTGTTTTTTTTTAAAGCATCTCAGGATTCCTGTTCACATGCCACTGGTCACTCCTGCTGTTCCTGCTGGTGTTCTCTGGACTCTCCTGGAGGGTCCTATTTTCAGGATTGCCACCTTCCACAAGGGCTGGAGGCTGAGACCCACCCAGCATCCCTGTGGAGATGCTCCTCACCGTGGGCTGAGGTAGAGGATGCAGTGCTCTCCCCTCTGCATCTTCTCCAGGGCCTTGTCAATGCCGATGGGGATGTCGTGGTCCTCCCCTTCACCCACAACAAATTTCACATCCTTGCAGTCGAACCTGCGGCCGCCACAGAATCCCTCCAGGTGAACTGCAGAGGGGCAAGAGAGGCAGGATGGCACCCACAATCACCCAAACCTTGGAGAAAGGTGGGCTCCAAAGTGTCTTAGAAAGCATTTTATAAAGCTCTCCCAAAACTCAGCAGAGCGTGGAAGAGGGAAGACCCAGGGCTGGGGGCAGCCTGGAGTAGAAGAGGGATGGGGAGGGCTTGGGAACATTGCTGAAAAGCAAGGCAGGCATATCTTGTCTAACCCAGGACCAAACAACAGATAAACATCGTGACTAATATGTTCCCCTCGTACTCAAGTGCACGAGTCAAGTCTTACTGGAACTGGATATTGCTCCTGGCACGGTGCCATGCAGAGTTTATCACGGTGATTACAAATCTTCTATACTGTGCTATACTGCCTTGACTCCTGCCTTGAAAACAAGGCCATGTTCTCCCGACTCTGAGAACTCAAAGTACAAGATAAACTTTTTTATTTTTAATCTTCAACCAGGAGCTGTGCTGTTCCAGCCCCAGACGCTGGCAGAAGCGCAGCCGGAGCGGACACTGGGTACCTGGCACATTCACCACCTGGCACTCCTGGCTGGCTTTCCACAGCAAGATTATTCTTTATTTATTCAAACCTGAAGACGTTCCAGGCTTTGGGGACACTTTTACAGCCTTTGCATTCTGCTTGCAGGGTAAAAGGCATACACACATGCAGGCAGGCATCAAGTAAAAGCAATTTCACAAGGAACTCCTACATACTGTTAAAAACAAAAAAAACAAGTAACAACAAAAAAAATCTTTGTAAGAGGAAAAATTCACAACTAATGGTGTGTGTGCCTAAAGGTTTTCCACAACTAATGTGCCTAAAGGTTTTGCAGCCTGCAAGGACATGAGCTCTACCTTTGCTTGAGAGGAACAGAATGCAACCTGAGATGCTGCAGGGCACTGAGCATCCTGCTGTGGTGGCCAGAGAGGGGCAGGACAAGCTGGGTACCAGAAACAGCCATGAGGGTCTGGGCTCTGCACAGGAGAGCTGCAGCCTGGGCTGAAGGAAATCTGAGTCCATCCCCTGCCCTTGGACCTACAGAAGTCCTTAGGATGATAGGCATGGACCAAGACAGAGCTGGCAGCCCCCATTCCAAGGGCAGGTCCAGCTGCCATAAGTGAATCCAAGGATGGGTTCCTCACAGCAGGGACAGGACACCAGGCTTAGCCTTCTCACCCCACTCTTGCCACCAAAGCCATGCTGGGACTCAATCAGAGGATGCTCAGGTGTTTGCCAGCTCCTGGGACACATCCTGCATCCATCACTGGTGCACAGTGACCACAGCAATCAGGCTGCTGTGAGCTCACCCAGCTTGGGATGAGGACAAAAAGCTCCTCCAGGGACAACCTTTGCTTTTGCACTACCCAAAACCAAGCTGGCTGGTTTTTTTTATGCACAGAAAATGTGGAAAATTCTGCCAAAAATACAGGTAACCTGCACGTTCCCAGCGAGAACAGATCCATAATCCCTGACCCCAAAAGCAGCACTACAGCTCCCCCAGGTCCCACATCCCCTGCGGGATGCAGCAGTGATGGGAAGATCCACTTTAAAACAGGATGCACAAGGGGATGTTGTCATCCTTGCTTCCAAGGATAGTTCTGCTCTGTTTTAATTGAGCAGAAAACACACTGAGCACAGGGGGGAAAATCTCTGCTCGGGTTTCCAGGAGTGGGTCAGCTGGTTCAGCCGCTCTTGGATTACAGAGAAAAAAAAGTCACTGAAGGAACATCACTCCGGTTGCAGCTCTGACTTATTGTTCTCTCAGTGCCTGCAGCGATTTTGTTTTTGAAGAGCTGAGAACAGAGTGTACTGAGTGCGGCTGGCACACGAACTTGATGTGCTGACAGCAATTTGTACTCAGATTAAAAACGGAGAAGGAGGAGGGGTGGGGGGGGAAAGGATGTAACAAAAGCTGGAATGCCAGATTTCAACTGCAGCACAGGTTTTAGGGACCAGAACTGGGATTTAGGGTCTGTAAAACTTAAAGCCTATAAAAACCCGGAGGTACTTGCTCCTGGAAGTGTGGTTTCTTCCAGCCTAATTCCAGCACCTCCCAAAACACACAGCTGAGGTAAACCATGACAGCCCTGCCCCAGGGTGGACTGCTGTGTCCTCACAGCTGCTGTGCCACCCCCAGCACAGTGACCACCACTTAGACAGTAGAATCTGAGTCAAAATCTCATTTTCCTCTAAAAGAGAGCCTCGTTAGAAGAACCAGCCACTTAAAGCCGTGAGCTTTATAAGCTCTCACAGCTCAGATTCAATTTCTCTGTTGCTAAAGGGACTTCAGGATCTTTGTGTACAGGAGCTCTGGAATTAAGAAAAGAAAGTAAATGCCTCTCATATGGAGTGAGCTCTGTGTGTGTGTCTGAGGGGTTCTTTGGAAGGAAAAAACCCCAAACCCCAGTCTGCCTTCCCCTGTCCTGCTCCAGAAATGGGACCAGAAGAGGGAGAGCCCAATGGGATGTGAGCTCCTCATCCTGTGTCAGCATCAGCAAACCCCTTGTAATAATTTCCTTCCCCCTGCCATCAACAGCCCTGAGGCCATAAGGGAAGGAAAAAGTCCCAGTCTGTAAGAGATGTGATGAGACCCCCCAAAAATACCATCAACATTGCAATGAGGAGGCCAAAGAAACTGCTGAGTGTCCATAATACTTAGCAAGTGTTGAGGGAGGAACTGATGCTTTGGAGGCAAGGCAGAGCCAGGGGTTTTGGCAGATGGCACATCCCAGAGCACCCTGCACACTGCAGAAAGGTCAGGGGAGATGACAGAGCCCTGAAAACCCATGGGGTTTGCTTCTTCCATCCCCCCCCCAGCCACTGCCTGAGCAGCTCCAGGGTTTTCCTGGGCTGCTGCTTTTCCACCCAGCCCTGCAGGGCAGCAGCTCTGGCAGAGCCACCACAGGGGCAGGCCAAGGAGAGCTCAGAGGAGCGTCCCCAGCTGCTCTCCATCCCATCTGGCCTCCGGGTGGATGTAACTGCATCCCACCAGGATGCACAGCCACCTTCAGCCTGTGCACTGCCAGCAGCTCCAGGGATCAGCTCAGGACAGGCTGAGCCCTCCAGTTGTCCCCCAAGGGAGCAGCACTCACTCTCCACGGTAGCACCTTCGTTAGGGTTGGAGTAACCTTCTCCCTTCCTCTTGATCCTCCGGATTATTCCTCCATCCTCAAACAAGTCCTCGCCTTTGAAGTCAAGCAGCTCGACCTAAAAAATAAGAAAGAAAAAGTGGGCAGAGCGTAGGGAGGGGGAAAGGAGAAGAGAAAAACAACAGAGAGCCACAAAGCAGCAGTTCATCCCCTGGCTGGAGAACCAAGCCAGCTAATTCTCTGTTCAGCTGACGAGCAGAAGTTGCCCATAAAACTCAGATCCAAACCACAGCATAATACATGAGATTTATTAGAAACTGGGACACATCCAGTACCTGAAGCATAACACAAGTAACAGAAAAATAAGTTTATTGAACCTGTAAGGGTGCAACACAGCTGCTGCTGGAAGATGCTGTGAAAGTCCCCCAGCGTGGGCAGGAGCTTCATCCTCTGATGGGACCAGCTCTGACCCTCAGCTTAGTCCACACTCGGCTTGGAAGGCCTGAGTCTTAATTTAGGACAGATTCCCTCCTCCTTCCATGTCCCAACGAGCCCTGCCCAGGGAACCCTCGGTGCCAAAAACTCAACTTTCCTACCACCCCTCAGCACTAATGTTTTTTTAGCACCTGGAGGCATTTCCCAGCTGCTTTCTCCTTCCCATGTGCATGTTTAAACCAGGTATCTGCCCACTCCCTGCCCCGGGACCAGGATTCTCCTAAGCTGGAGTTTCAGCCCCAGCCTTCCAGCTCAGACACACATTTCTGAGAAAGCCCTGGCAGCAGTTCCTGGAGCAGAGGGACACGTTTCAGGAATCCAAGCTGGGTTGTCATTTTTTTTTTTTTGTTGTGGATTTTTTTGTTGT
>VXBI01002860.1:598096-609397 GCA_013397375.1 Toxostoma redivivum | reverse complement strand
TTGCTTCTGTTAGTTTAAATGGGAATAGAAATGGAACTCAGTTATTTGAGTTTTAATTACTGGGAAATGATAACACACAGTGATCATCATCATCTTCACCATTATATTTTGTTTTTCAGAGGTGTAAGCAATAAAAGAAATTANTATATATATTTATATTAAATTCCTATTATTTATACTATTTATGTTACACATAATTAAGTTTCAGTTCTAGAAGAAACTTCATAGGGTTTACTGGAAACAATTTAAAGTTAATCGTGTAAGCAATAAACAAATTTGCCCTCAAACTGGTTTGCGATGAAGTCTAAATTAAATAAAAATAATTTGATGACTTCCCAAAGAACTTATCTGAAAAGGAAGGGAAGAGAGACTTTTTTTTTTCAGAAAAAAAAATTATGTGAGGAAATGTTGTTCCCAAGCAATTACAGAATTTCATCTGGAAACTCCACATCAAAACTTCAGTTCCTTAAAAGATAAAGAAATGAAACAGGACATTAGAGTCTGGCGTGGATATTTCAGACATTTTTAAAGGCTGTCTGATGCCTATAATTCTTTCTCTCCAGGAATTAACTCCCACTGCTCTCGCTCCAGGTGGAATGAAATCTTTCCTTCATTAGGAGAAGATTGTTGGTTGTCAGCTCTATCATTACCTGCACATACTGAGGAGTGGTAAAAGCAAATGATGCCAGATCATGGCTGCTGCCCCCTGGTTACACTAGTACTGCTTTACCAGGAACTATAAGTAGGAAAGCAAGGAAGCTTTTCTCCAAAAAACAAACATGCAATATAATTTTAAATTAGTTTGGACTTCAGCAAGAAAGTCAATGTTCGAAACTGAAATCATCTTAATAATCTTAAATAGTCAAATATCTGCTTTTTCCAGTGCCCACCTGTGAACAAAAGAAGGAGCCAGCAATTGTTCATTTGGCAAAGACGTTGGAGGTGTGCTGCAATCAAAATAAGAAAAGGACTTGTAGTGACATTTTTTAAGTTTTGCTTTTGAACTGAGGTGTGAGGGGAAAGCAAACTGGTGAAAGGCAAGAGCCATTAGGATAATATTTTGGAAGCGAGAGCAGGAGTTTGAGGCACTGATGTGATTGAAGAGGGTACATTTGCAAGCTCAGTTTTTCACCTCCCATCATCTTACCAGCAGCTTTCAACTGACTGCCTGGCTGATGTCTAGGCCAGCAGAGAGATCTCAAGAAAATCTGCCTTTTCTCTGTCTTGGCTGCACAGAACTGTGTGATGCTGATGATGGAAAGCAGAGGAATTTCCATAGCTGTCTGTCCAGTGTCTGCCAAAATTTTTACTGGCTCCCAGTGGCCATCTGAAGGGCTGTGAATTAATGAGGTTTATCCAGATCTTCTCCCCTCCTATTTTTTGCATTGCTTCAGGAGATGCAGGAGTAACATGGAGGAGAGAGATGGTTTTTCCCTGTAGTAGGGAGGATCTTCTAATACACTGCGTAAAACAATGATGGAACAATGTGGAGAAACTGTTCTTTCCACAAAAGGACTGAGGCTAAGGCACCAGCACAGCATTACAGATTGGTCTTGTGGCCATCCAGCTTGTTCTACTTTCAATGCAGGTTTTTATAATCTATAACCACACTGAGGGTTTTTCCCCCTTCTTACATTTTTTTAATGGCGACAAGGGAAGAGAAGAATAAGTTGAGTTGCATCTCTTCTGACTTCATTTCTGGTAGTAAAAGATGCTACAGAATGTCCTAAGAATAATAAGCGTATACACCTTTGAAGTGTAAATACAATTTATGTCAGCAAAGCAAAGGGATATTTAGACTAGACTAGACTAGACTAGAATAGAATATTTCAGTTGGAAGGGACCTGTAACATTCATCTAATCCAACTGCCTGACCAATTCAGAGATGACTAAAAGTTAGTGCATTGCTAATGGAATTGTCCAAATGCCTCTTACACACTGACAGACATTGGGAATCAACCACCCCTACAGGAAGCTGTTCCGGTTTTCAACCACCCTCTTGGCAAAGAGATGATTTTTAATTTTCAGTCTAATTTTGCCATTTGAACTGTGGTGCTGGGCTTCCATGGGAGATGAGCTGGTGCATCAGTGACAGGTTGTTCTGAGCCAGGTCCTCAGTTCAGAGCTGGGGTGTCTTGCTCTGCTCCTATGAAAAACTATTGGAGGTCAGGCCTTGATTTAAGAGGTTCTGGGCTCCATGAGCTGATTCATCTGAGGACATACACTACTTGAATTCTAAGTGAGGTGACACAAATGAAGTATCTTCTGTTTAAAAAAAAAAAAGGGTTTTAGAAGCTGACTTGAAAGTGACTGAAATGAGACCTTTTTGTATATTGTCAGATGACAAGAAAAGGATAAATAAATGCAGCATGCATTTTCTTAGGAAAAATATGCATCAGGGTGTGGGCATAAGAAAGTGGGATCCAATCTTGGTATTTGGTTTTGGAAATTTCAAAGACTTTGGAGCCAAAAATTTTATTCAGTGTCAGGACATCCTACAAAGATCTGCAAGGGGTAAGCAGATGGATGTTCAGTGTGTTCCTTTTCCCACTCCCTTGTTGAGTTTGGAGCAGTTTTATGACAATTAGCATGTACCCAGAATAACAAGCTTTAAAAAGCTGAGGGGAAAGAAGCTTTAAGCGTATGTTAGAATATTCTGGGTAGACATATAGAAACAGGAAGGAGGGTTTGCCTCTTTTCTTCGTCTAGACATAACAGAATTAAACCTCTAAATTTGATCTGGTAGTCCTAATTTAGTTTCATAGCTGATGGAGGGAAACGGGCAATTTCAGAAAGTGTTTCATTTGACCATTTTTAGACACATTATTTGGGCTGAGCTGGATTCCTCTTTGCAAATGCTAGTTTATTTCCCTTGGATAAGGAGTGATCAGGCTGATTTGCTCAGGCCGATTTGCTCAGGCCTGGATGTTTAACATTATATTCTTAATGTTAAACCGTGTGAATTTTACTTGGATTGTAAGGGAAAGCTGATCAATTACTTGATCAAGAAATTTATCATGATAATTTCGTTCTAGCCCATCTGCAGTGACTGTGTGACTCAACACAAGGACCAGTCAATAATTCCCTGCTTCATTCTCAAAGGTAGACTGTTTCCATTTAAAAAACAAAACAAAACAAAAAAGAAAGTTAAAAAAAAGCATCTTTGACAGACAAAGACAGAGAGAAGCTCACTAAAAAGGAAACACATTGTTTCCATTTAGTCCATCAGAAAATGTGAGACCTCATTATCTAAAGTGATTATTTCGCAACAGATCCTCATTAATGAATTGAGGCAGAGTAGCACCAACTTACTGAGCAATTTTGGTTCACATACAGGACTGTGGCAGGTTGCTACACAGGACTACTGGCAGCTTTTTTAGCACACTTTGTGGCACCATGGGCTGTTTCCTCTGAACAGGATTTAAATTTATACCTGAAGTCTTAACCCCTGGGAAACAGCTTTTCATGAGAAACTAAGATATCTAATGCAGAGGGACCTCTAAGGAATATTGTGCAGTGTTCAGTGTTACCCCTGCACCAAAACCTAAATCCTAACACTGTGGATGCAGCAGCAGACTTTTGGCATGTATATATAATGTAGCTATCAAATTTCAGTGTTTACTTGAAATGTTAGGTTTTTCCTGCTCAGATTTAACCATGTTCAATGAATTGCTAATGGAGTGTGTTATAGAGAGGATAAATTGTCTCACAACACAAGGTTGTGTGTCCTGATTGTATATTGCAAATATGTGGGCACAATATGACCTTGATGATGTTGTTTGCTGTTTTCTCTCTTGGGGCTTTCTCCTCATTCACCTGTATCTGTAGCTCCCTCTGGGAAACATGGGGAAAGAGAAAAGGTAGGCCTTGCATGCATTTACCTGACAGAAAGTTATTTTTCTAGGGAAAATTACTTGGACTGTATTCCTGGACTCTTCATCTCTTTGTGGCATCCTTTATCTTCCCTCGCAAGGCCCTGCACTGTCTGTCATTTACTACTAAGACCCAGTTGGCCCATGATGCTCAACTATATCTTCCATTTTTTTAATTATCAAACAAGCATTTTTGACTTTGCCCCTTAATCAAGGAAGCACTACTGCCTAAACTTTTTCAAAACTCTTTATGAGTTTTTATGTGTATAATTAAAGTGTTATCTAAAAAAGTGCTTTTTCTTTGTGAACTATAAATTCTATGCGAACTATAGTTTCTATGTGAACTATAAATTCTAGCCTCTACACCAGAAGAGCAAATTATGGATATTTGCAACATTTCATTAAAATTTTCATCTAATTTCATGGCTATTCAGTCTTGTTTTTCACTCTTTATCACTATGCATAAGAAAGTGGATATGATTTACTTTCTCATGCACTGTCCCCCTTCTAGAAATTTTTTAGGGGTTTTTTTGTTTGTTTTTTTCACCTACCTCATTGAAGTACCTCCCACTTAAGCCTTAATATCTTTATTCACCATATCTTCTGATCTTTCTATGGCTTTACAGGCTTGGGGTGGCGGGAATGACCTGGACTTTCTGTTGCTCTTCTTCCCTTTCAGAGAACAAAACATGGTGTTCCAGTTAAGGCTGTCCTCCTTCACACACAAGTTTATAATCAAATCCCAAATTACTTTTGGTTCAGATTGTATCCCAGCGTTGGTAGTTTNTTTATTTATTTATTATAAATGTTGGTATTTTACCACTTAAATTATTTAAAAATATGGAATTTTCTTCATATTGTGGTTAAAGGGTTTAGTGTATTCACTCTCCTTCTGCGTCTTTTTGATTAATTTCTTCACTTTTGTTTTTAAAAAATGCTCCTCTCAGAAGACTGGTGCAATAATGTCCTTTTATGCTATGAGTATCCCATTGAGAAAATTGAACTTAATTGTTTTTTCACTGTTATTTAGTGGCTTGTAGTTATTTCTTAAACTGATTTCAGCATCTTTAAGAGGAGAAACCTGAAAATAGCTCTCATCTGGCCTCATTGTGTGTTGTGTGTGCCTAAGAGGTGGGACATTACTTTTCAATTTAATATATTAAGAATTAAAGAAATGTTGGCAAAAGTGTCAGTCCAACATGGAATGAAAAATAGAAAATTGTTAGCATGATTCAGGAGAAATAGATTGTTCAAAGAATATTTTTCCTTATTGTTGGAAAAAATTAGGGGGTGCATTCTTATTACATGAAAATAATTTAGACACTTGAATTCTGGTTCATAAACAATTAGGATGGTAAAGAATGTCTGCTAGGGAAAAGCATTTTCAAATCACCAGAACTTGTAAGTTGATTGGAAGGTTATGTGCCACCCTAGAGTTAATTTTTAATGCATGTCAGAAAAATAATACAATTTGAGAGAATTATCACAGGGAAACATTGCTTTAGCATTAAAGAAAAGGAGTTAGTCTGATATGGGTAACCATAAATGGATATCAGCACTGGGAAAAAGAATGAAAAAGTTGATACTGGATGTAATTATTAATATCTTAGGGAGGTTAATTAATACCAGTCAACATGGAAAATTAGTCTCATCAAACAGCCTTTATTTCATTTTGAAGAGATTACAAATTAGATTAAAAGACTGAAAGAAAGGTGTGTAGGTAAAATCCAAGTTCTACATATCATTCTAGTTTTTTGGGTTTTGGGACCTGAGAAGTTGCTTGTTGTTTTCATAAACTTTCAAGATTAAATTTAAAAGTTACTGTTGATTTAATACAAACAAAAAGAAGTAGATCATGTTGGGAGAGCTGTGCCTTCCAGGAATTGTGATCACAGGGCATGACTTGGATTGTTTGAGAAAGGTCTGTCTGCTAGAGCAAATATATACTGGGACATAGGATGGAGATCATATTTACAGGAATGGAAGATCCTGCAGAAAGACAGGTCTTCAAGAGCAGCGTGGACAGCAGGAGAGGGAGGGGATTCTGCCCCTCTGCTCTGCTCTGTGTGACCCCACCTGCAGTGCTGCATCCAGCTCTGGGGTCCCAGCACAGGAAGGACATGGAGCTGCTGGAGAAACTCCAGAGGAGGCCACCAANTGCCCCTTAATCAAGGAAGCACTACTGCCTAAACTTTTTCAAAACTCTTTATGAGTTTTTATGTGTATAATTAAAGTGTTATCTAAAAAAGTGCTTTTTCTTTGTGAACTATAAATTCTATGCGAACTATAGTTTCTATGTGAACTATAAATTCTAGCCTCTACACCAGAAGAGCAAATTATGGATATTTGCAACATTTCATTAAAATTTTCATCTAATTTCATGGCTATTCAGTCTTGTTTTTCACTCTTTATCACTATGCATAAGAAAGTGGATATGATTTACTTTCTCATGCACTGTCCCCCTTCTAGAAATTTTTTAGGGGTTTTTTTGTTTGTTTTTTTCACCTACCTCATTGAAGTACCTCCCACTTAAGCCTTAATATCTTTATTCACCATATCTTCTGATCTTTCTATGGCTTTACAGGCTTGGGGTGGCGGGAATGACCTGGACTTTCTGTTGCTCTTCTTCCCTTTCAGAGAACAAAACATGGTGTTCCAGTTAAGGCTGTCCTCCTTCACACACAAGTTTATAATCAAATCCCAAATTACTTTTGGTTCAGATTGTATCCCAGCGTTGGTAGTTTTATTGATTTGCAGGGTGAACAGGTGTCTTCACTGAACTCTTCTGCAGGATGTCCATGTTTTTCTCTCATGAACATCTTCTCTGCAATGATTTCTTCCTATTGATTACTTATTTCTATTGCCTAAAATTAAATACCTATTCTCTGAAGCATAGAAATACTCACTGCTTTATAATTTCTCTTTTCTTTCTCCTTTGGTCATATATTTATTATAAATATTTAATATTTTTATTTATTTATTATAAATGTTGGTATTTTACCACTTAAATTATTTAAAAATATGGAATTTTCTTCATATTGTGGTTAAAGGGTTTAGTGTATTNAGAAAAATAATACAATTTGAGAGAATTATCACAGGGAAACATTGCTTTAGCATTAAAGAAAAGGAGTTAGTCTGATATGGGTAACCATAAATGGATATCAGCACTGGGAAAAAGAATGAAAAAGTTGATACTGGATGTAATTATTAATATCTTAGGGAGGTTAATTAATACCAGTCAACATGGAAAATTAGTCTCATCAAACAGCCTTTATTTCATTTTGAAGAGATTACAAATTAGATTAAAAGACTGAAAGAAAGGTGTGTAGGTAAAATCCAAGTTCTACATATCATTCTAGTTTTTTGGGTTTTGGGACCTGAGAAGTTGCTTGTTGTTTTCATAAACTTTCAAGATTAAATTTAAAAGTTACTGTTGATTTAATACAAACAAAAAGAAGTAGATCATGTTGGGAGAGCTGTGCCTTCCAGGAATTGTGATCACAGGGCATGACTTGGATTGTTTGAGAAAGGTCTGTCTGCTAGAGCAAATATATACTGGGACATAGGATGGAGATCATATTTACAGGAATGGAAGATCCTGCAGAAAGACAGGTCTTCAAGAGCAGCGTGGACAGCAGGAGAGGGAGGGGATTCTGCCCCTCTGCTCTGCTCTGTGTGACCCCACCTGCAGTGCTGCATCCAGCTCTGGGGTCCCAGCACAGGAAGGACATGGAGCTGCTGGAGAAACTCCAGAGGAGGCCACCAAGATGATCAGAGGACTGGAGCACCTCTCCTGTGAGGAAAGGCTGAGGGGAATGGGTTTGCTCAGCTGGAGAAGATTTTGGAGTGACCTAACTGAAACCTTCCAGTACCTGAAGGGAGCCTGCAAGAAAGATGGAGAGGAACTTTTTACAAGGATATGTGGGACATAGGACAACAGGAATGGCTTTAAACTGAAAGGCAGTAGGTTTAGATCACATGTTAGGGAAAAAATATTTTTTGTGAGGGTGGTAAGGCACTGAAACATGTTGCCCAGAGCAATTTTGGATGCCCTATCCCTTGAAGTGTTTAAGGCCAGCCTGAGCAAACTGGTCTAGCGGGTGTCCCTGTTCACACAGGGAGGTTGAAACTAGATGACCTTTGTAGTCCCTTCCAACCCAAACCATTCTATGATTCTATTTTATGAGTCAAAGATGTAGGAGAAACTAATACCTGATAGCTGAGACTGGACAAAATCCAAAATAGGCATAATTTTGTTAATGATCAAAATACCTGATAGATGGAAAAAATTATTAAGAACTGTATTTTCTGCTTCCTTATGTCTTCAGATCTAGACACAGTACCTTTGTGGAAAAAATGCATAGGTTAAAAACAAAATATTTAATTTGGTAGCTTTTCTAAATTGGAATTCTCCTTGAGTCACCAGACACCGCTTAAAGCACAGAAAAAGGATTACTTTATGCTGTGAATAACCTCTCCTAGGGTTGTTTATTTTTCTTTTTTTTTTTTCTTTTTTTTTTTTTTTTTTTTTTTTTTTTTTTTTTTTTTGCTAGGCTGGTACCCTAGAATAAAAATGGATGCATCACCATAGTTTTAGTCATTGAAAGGAAAGAATTGATACTAATAACAGAGGAATTTTCTTCTTATATAGCCTGCCTCTCTTTCTGTAATTCCCCTTTTCCTTTTGGACATCACTAACCTGAGAGTTTACTCTACATTCCACTTTGGAAATGCAGATTTCCCAGGAGACACAAAATTAACTTTATTTATATTCAAGTCTTTGTTTCAATTGGAGTTTTGAATCAGAAGCTATGAGAGAATTTTTAAAAAAATTCTGTGAATTGATTTTTCTTTATGTTTCTTGTCTTTTTTCCCCAGCACTGATACGGCTGATATGTCTGCCCACATGCATAACAGAAAACCCACCCTAGAAGCTGAAGTAGGCTTTTTGGCCTTAAAGATGAGGCATATTAAAATTGAACACATTTGTTGCCTTTCATCTTGTTTAATGTATCTTACATGCTAGAGGGTTTTAAAGTGACATTTCCCTATAAGCTCTTTGACAGACGCTCACATTTCTTCTGACCTCACTTCTAGAACTTACCCTTTTTTTATAAAGGGTCTTTGCAATTTCCTGTATTAGAAAGTTCATAAAGGACTTGTCAGAAAACCATTTCTTTGTAGACATTTCTAGGGAAAATAAGCCCATCTAGGTTCCTTTCATGTTTATCAGCTGGGTAGATGAACCCATCACTTCAGTGCTGTCATCACTTTAGACTACAACACTCATATCCAGGAAGTTTTTTGTCTCAGTCATTAAAATGGGTTTTGACAGTGTTATCACCTCTAATTAAAAACACAGCATTAAATTTCTGTTAACAAAGATGTGTGCACATACTAATTTTACTTTTAGGGGTTTTACTGCATTAGAGTATCAGAGGGAGGCTGTACCTGTACTTTCTACTTTTCTTGGTGGATTATCTGTTATGTAAGTATTTTTCCTACTTTTACCTAAAACTACTAGAAGGAAACAAATGCCTTAGTAGACAACTTCTATTTTCTTCTCCCCTAAATGCCTTCATTTTGGCAGGGAGGAACCATCTGCAGTACTGTAATTTCTTCCCACTAATGTATGCTCTGATGAGAAACATAGAGGAGAAAATCAGTCCTTGTTATAGAAAGATTTAGGGGGTGGTATTTGCTTGACTCAAAGCCTCCTCACTTTACTTTTTTAAAGCTTCATAGTAATAGTGTTTGCCATAGGTGTCTCCTGTGTCTAGGTGTCCTTGGCAGTTGCATGAAAAGTGATTAATGACAACTCCTACTATTTGCATTTTGCATTTTGTGTGCAGGCTCATGTTGCAACGGCTTTTGCAAATCCTTGCTAGCTGTAACCAATGAGTGTTTAGACAGGCCTGGTCACATTAAATTCTAGATACTTTATATATTGTCTTCATTTCTTTAAATTTAAATCTTGGCATTGTATTTTAGATTTCTCTTTGAATATGAAGTTCATAATTCTGAATTAGACTTATTTAGTCTCATGTTTTAAAAACTCAGTTCTCCTTTCTCCTTTACAAATTATTCTTCTTTCAAGTAATCTTTTAGCTGTTAGGGATTCTCATCTTTTCTGTCTCCATACTCAAAACATGTCCCAGTTTAACAAAGACTTCTGTGAGTTCAAGCTCAGCTGAGTTGATATAACATGAAAATGGTCAGATATTTAAATACTTACAATGGGAAATACAAAACTAATTCATTTTGGCAATAAGAAGATATTATTTTGAAATTTAAGAAAGATTGTGATTGTCTAAATCAGAAAACAAGGAGTGTTTTTTGAAGAGCTCCTTGTCATTATGTTATAATAAATTTACAGAGCTCCTGTTTTCTTGTGAGTAAGGGGTAGGTTCAAGGAACAAAAAGCCCTTGCATCTGAGTATTTCCTAATCACAATAGCATTGGAGGGTTTGCATGTGTCTTTGATTTGAGGCCATGCCTTCTATAAGCACTGTATGTACATTGATACTTGTTTCCTTTTAGGGAGAAAGTATGAGGCAGGGTTGCCTTTCAATACATCCATGAAGCATTTACGATATATATTACAGAATCATGGGGTAATTTAGGTTGGATGGGGCCTCTGGAATTCATCTGGTCCAATTCCTGCTCAGAGTGGGCCTGACCAGATAAGCTTTTCCAGGGTCAGTGTTGGATATTTCCAAGGATGCCAATCACCTCTCTGGGCCACCTGGTTCAATATTTGAACTCCTTTTATATATAGCAGACAGATGAAGATGTTTAATGGAAAAGCTCTTTTGCACAGAGTATCTTTTTCTGAGGTACTACATCTTCAACCTCAATGAATTAAGAGAATTTCTCACCTTTCTTTTTCACTATGAGGGCAGTGTGTTCCTGTTTTTTTAATGGATAAATCATACACTGGAGTAGCAGAGGTCCAGGAGATGCCTCACCTTACCTCCTTTCTGTCAGCTGAGTTATCTGTACACAGAGATCTATATACAAAGTTTTGTCTGTCATTTTGTAAAGCCCAATTTTTTGTGTTGTCTGTGATCATCTGGAAGGATTTTTAGCTGTCTTATTTTTAGTTTGGATAATGTCTGATCAAAGGAAACAGGGTTAAGGTTGCTGCAGGAGAAATACTCCTTAAGGTAATTCCATGATTACTCAGGAGAGAATCACTTCAGAAAAATGTTAGAGTATAAGGAAAAAATGAGGTGTGCTTGGCAAATTAAAGAGTTTTAAAATAATTGGTGCAACAGCAGCACAGCCACACAGATTTTTAAACATGCCCTGGAATAAACTAGCCAGGAAATATACAGACACAAAATGGAATTATATAGGTGCAAAATGGAATTATACATACAAGTACAAAGTATACAAGATAGAAATCACTAGAAGAGAGGGAGGGAGG
>VXBI01002860.1:569141-597450 GCA_013397375.1 Toxostoma redivivum | reverse complement strand
ATGAAATGAGTTAGGGTTAAAAGGTTTATACAAAGTATAAGGCAATCAGACACACAGCAGAGATTAGACAGAAACACCAGTAACTGGGCTGGTACCTCAGCCAGTGCTGTGACAGTAGCCTACATGCTGGGGATCCACCTCTGTGACTTTGGAAAATTCCATATCTCAACACTTGGAGGCATACACCAAACTTTAATTATCACTGAGGAATTAGAAAGATTTTCTTCTTTTCCCCAAAAAGGTAATTTAATAATTGCCTATTTCATGATTTCTTTTGTCGTTAACTAAAGAGCTCTGAGAGTGCTGCTGTAGGAGACATTCTTGGAATAGTCACAGCACCAGACAGGCCTATCTCACTGTTTCTGGGCTGTGCTGGAGCACAAGCTCTGTGTGTTTAAAATGGAGCTCAAGCTTATTTAGTAGTGCAGTGTGATAATTACAGTGTCACCACGATGCTCCTGAAATAGGATTTAAAATTCTGCAAACTCTCACAGCAGCTTTCATAGGACCAGATGCTTCAACTCAATCTGTGTTGACTCAGCTCAAGTGAAAACTGCTTGAAGTTTTTGCAGTTGACAACGAAGAAGTTGCTGTCTCCAGAAAAGAAAAAAAAAATATTTTTAACCTTCTTTCACAGATTTAAGGAACTGCAATTTTATTTCATGAAAAGTCTTTTTGGAAAGACTTACACTACTCTGTGTGAACATAAACCTTGAACTGGCTTTATAATCACTGAAATGGACAAAAAAAGTGTTTTCCTTTTATAGATTTAAACATTCTTTTTAGTTATGTAAATATTTATCAGACACACATGACCAGATTTCAGTTGCAGAATCATAAAGACCAGGTTAAAGATCTCTTCTAGTTTCCAGATCTATCAGTAAGCTGAGCATACCTCTCCCTCATCCATGTAGCTCCTTTCAGTTGGAGTGTAGCTTGTCAAAGACAAGCAAAAATGACAAGGAAAAATAATCACATGTGACTTTAATCATTCAGGCTTTCCATCATTTCATGGTGGATGACATTATCTGAGTGCAAAATGTAAGAAGATATTTGTTATTGTAAATTCATTTGTTAAAGTTATTGATACTTTCAAAATTTCATACAGTGCTTTTTGGGGGGAAGATTTGTTTGAAAGAAGAGATTCATGACTTTCCTGTCAAGTGTCATTAAGATGTAAATCACTGATTCCTTAGAAAGAACAAACATGATTTAGTCAGTGATGATTCACTCTGAACTATATATGACCAATATTCTTGAAAGGCTTCTCTTTTTTCCCTTTTTGCTTCTGTTTTGAGTTGGTAAAAATTGGAATAATTTTTATACAATAAGTCATCGCAGCTTCCTGACAGTTCAGATAATTTTTGTAGCGTTCTGTCATCCAAATGACTTGATGCATTTGGTGTGAATAGAGATGGGAACATTTTGTAAGTTATAACCACAAGATAATTTATTCATACAGAGAAGGCATTGTGTTTGATAACTGATAAATTTCATTCTGTTTTCATGATAAAGGCAAAAATGGGTGTGTGGATTGCAGCTGCTTGCTTAATAGTGATGACTAAGGAGTGAATGGATCTTTCTATGGGTTATATAATCAGTTTTAAAGCTCTCCACACTCTGCCTGTAACACTTTATTAAGAAAAAAAATTAAACAAGAACCCATGAAAGACAGACCTTTTTCTTTTTAAAACACTTACCTCTTTTTAGATGAATCTAACAGCCAGATAAAGATCAGACATGAAGTATTTGAACAGTATCTCTAGGAATAATTTTAAAAGTAAGCACTGAATCTCATCTCTATTTAAATGAAACTAAATATTATGTTTATTTAGACTACGAGATTCTCATTTAGGAAACTGTGAAGGGAAGGGTTGAATATTTAGCTCACACTAATTGGGAGCTTGCTTGGAATTCTGATAATTTATTAACAACTGAAGGAAATAGCAAGACCAATCTTTTTTTCTCCATACACTAGGGGTTAGTCCTTCCTAAAATTAAGCTTTGACTGAAACAGTGATAACCTACATAAAGACACAGTCCACAGGGGATTTGAGTTGTTTTTTAGCCTGGGACTGACTATTGGCCAAGTAAAATTCTAAGTGTATGCTTATCTCCTGTCTCACTGATGGTTTCTTGTATACATCACATTTACACCGACTTAGATTCTCTTTAAATGAAGCAGCAGAAAAAGCCCAGAAAGAAGAGAGGTGATTCCATAAAGATAATCTCCACCAGCTGCCCTAAAACACAAACCAAAAAAAGGAGATGTTTCAAAAAATGTGGGGTTAGGTGTTTGTGGTTTTTTTGGGGTTTTTTTTGTTTTCTTTTCTTTTCTTTTTTTTTCTTTTCTTTTCTTTTCTTCTCTTTTCTTTTCTTTTCTTTTTTTTTCTTTCTTTTCTTTTCTTTTCTTTAAGCAAACACAATCTCAGAGTAGAAGAAAAACCTTTTATCACTTAAGCCCAGAGGTTTTTTATCATCACCAGGGAGGATGAGGTTGTGTTTGCATCACTGGTTTTCCTCCCTAGACCCAAGAGAAGGTAAATGCAAGGAACAGACATTGGCATTAAAGTGGTAATGGGAGATTTCTGCTTTTATTCCCTTGCATGGGAACAGAGTCTGTCATAAGTTTACCCAAATCCAGAAAATAAACATCAAAGAAAACAAAATAAGTGGTTGATTATGATGGGGAACAATTTTAAATGACGTAGGTGGAAGAATCCCACCACAACAAAAACACTCCCTGGCATTCCTCAGATGCTGAGCTTCATCCTGTGACCAGGCACAAAACACTTCAGACAGCCTGTATATCTCCTACTGACCACATTTTTCTTCACTCTTTGTTTTATCATAATAATTTAATACTTGGGCTACCTCAGGTGTCGGATGGAAGAATTATTCCCAACATCTGGTGAAGCACTTTATCTGGTCAAGTAGAAAGTGTCAGAACTGTATTGTTGAATATTTCTGTTGGATTATTTTCTACGAGACATTCTATTTTTCTTTGTGTTTTCTTAAGATTTTACGTTTCTTTCTTCACAAGGTATTTTAGCTTCTTGAGGTCCTTTCGTATTTTCCATAATACCTGAGTAGCTTCCCAGTTTTACAAAAATAATATTTCTTTGGTGTTAAAAATGTATGTTGAAGAAACCAAATATTAAATACAATGGGATCTACTAGCTTTTGAAAGATCAGGCTTGGACAATAATTGGTGCATGCTGGCTGTGCTGTACAGGTTTATGTATGTGAGATGGTGATATGTAAATGGCAGGGGGAAAGGAGAGAGACAATGGATTTATAATAATAATTTTGTGACACTTTTACAGAAGGCATTTAAAAGAGTAGAAAACCCATTGGTAATGTGAAAGTGGTCCTGTCAATTTCCAAATTCTTTTGTGCCCATTAGTTTTCCTTGTATGTGATACTGGAAGCATCCACTTACCTCTGGAAAAAAATGGACTTGCATGTTCTTCCAGGTCTGGAAGCAGTTCCAGGAAGTTTGGAAATAAATTGCTTCTGGGAAAACATCTATCTGTACACTCAGATGGTATTTCTCATCTTGTTCTTCCACATGATTTTCATCATCTAAGAAGATATTTTGAAGGATTCAAAATCTGGCGATGCAACAAGGCTGGTAGCAGTGCTGACAGCAATCATCACAGTAATTCTGTGACTGTGGAGGGCCTCAAATACTCCTGGAGAGATAGCTTTGGAAAATGTTACTAGAAACCACAGTGCAAACTGAAAGTTAGGCACAGTTTAGCAAGCAAATTGTTGAAGCAAAGGCTTCCAGCAGTTCTATTTCAATGCACTTGCAAGCTTGGTTTTTTCTTGATTTTGCCTCCCAAGCACAAGGAAGGTCCTGCTGTGTAGGTGACTTCTGTGCTTGGCACATCTGCTCTGCCTGACCCTGCGCAATGAATTCCAAAAAGGTCTCACCTTTTTTTTTGTAAGGGAGCAGCTCATGAACTGAGCAGCTCAGTTCATGCACTCCACCATGAGAGAATCAGAGCAATCCTTTTCAGCTCTTGACTTCTATGTAAATAAATAAATATAGGGGTTTAAAATGTTTTCTGCGGTTGCCTAACATAAAATCATTTTGTAATTATAGAAAAGGTACAATGAACTGCATGAACTTTGTACCAAAACACTTTGGACTTACAGGGAAAGAAGGAACAGATAACATTTTACTGGCCTTTACTGCTTCTGTGGACTGCAGATAACTCTAAGATTACAGTAGTGAACAGAGCAGCTTTTCAGAAATACTAAAAATTTCCCATTAATCTCTATTGAAACTGTTAAAAGCTTAGTGTTTTTGTCAAGTAAATCATTGAATGGATACAATATCATTTATCATCTTCTGAGGTAGCTGAGGCATATATATGAAGTTTGAAGGCTCTGTTAGCTCATATATTGCAATGTTGTGTTGACTGACAGGAGATAAAAAGACAAAAAACAGTCCTGATCACTGAGCTGACCTCATTCCATGTTGTACAGTTATGGGAGACTGTATCTAGGCAATCTGAGCAATGATAATTGCATTGTTTAATAAAAAGATTGCAAAGAGGTGTGTTTAGCTCTTGATATGAGTGTTAAGGTAGGGCATTGCCTACCATGGTCAGAGCTTCCTGTGCTTCCCTGCGCTGTGTGGATGTGAAGCCAGAGGAAAACCATTCCTTACAAAATCCTTGTCTTTAGGTATCCCCAAATGGGTCTGGCATAGAAGGAAGCAGTAAACACTGTCATTTTGGGCACCAGAATTGCTGGAAGAAGTGTCAAGGTGAGAAAATTATGACTTGCAGCAATCTCTGGTATTTCTGCCTTATCAAACAGTGTTGGTAGGAGCAGAGGGTCCCATCACACAGAATAGTGTTCTACCGTGACTGCAAGGATGGGAGGCTCTGTCACACTTGTCTCCTGGAAACACAAGATCATTTCCTGTGTTAGCATAGAGAATTACTTTATTGTGACTCTATTAATGAAATAATACTGATCTTTTTTCAAACCCCTAGAAAAAGAGGTTTTTACCTTTTCTCTTGCCAGACTACTTTATGAATGGGTGCTTTTTCTGGAAAGATACATTCATGTACTTTTTCCTGATTTAATCCTGAAATTTAATTTAATTTTTTCATTGTGTCTTAATTCAACTATTTTCCCCAATATGGCTTTAGTAATCCTCAAACACTTGTAGGATACTGACTTACTCACTAAGAAGCAGCTATTTTATAGTAAATGCATCTTTTTCATGCTAAACCACTTGCTCCCTCTTATCCTCTTTATCTGATTTAGCTTTGCTTTTTAGGTAACATGTTGCCACTAATTGAATCTGATGATTCAAAGGTAGTTGCACTCAAGTGCTAAAGAAGGACACTCACCAATTGCTAAAGATGTTTTAAAAGGAAAGGAAGTGGATTCAGTCATCAAGAAAATCCTGAAAGAAATAATCTTTTACTTTCCTAACTTTAAGTTCAATATCAGTAAACACCTTTATTTTTTTTTATATCTTTCAAAATTCAGGAGTGGATGAGTTGAAGTTACGTACACCTTCCATTTCTGCAGTAAGCTTGCAAGATCTCCTTTCTTTTAATATCTGTACTGAAAGTTCAGATGTTATGTTTTTTTTTTTTCTATAGCTAATCTGCAAATTTATTTTTATGAAGTGTTGCACTCTGATGAGGTTCAGCAACACCAAAGATATGGCAAATATCATATTGTTTATAATATTTATTTTTTTTAAAATAAGCAATGTTTATTTTTAAACATAAATGGTTTCTTGCTTTTTTCTGTTAATTCACAAGCTCCCATGTGCTGCATGTGTCTTATGTAAATCCACAATCTTTCAATTTTTTTCTCTATCTGATACTTAGTTTGGAAGAATGTAGTTAAAATGGGAAAATATGTATTTTGGAGCTGAATCTTTCAGGAGAGATTTTTGCCTAGTATCTTCACCAGCTCCACAGAAGATTTTATCGCCAGAACAAGATTGCAAAGGCTACTGTATGGGAGGCCTAGAGAAAAACTCTGTGGTCCTTTCTTCCCCTTCCTGGGTGGAAAGGATGAGATCCTCAGCAGTTATAAACAGTGAAAGTTATGCTGTAGTTTTAAACAGCATAAAATTATGTCAAGGTCCATTTTAGCACTGCAGGAACTGAAAATACAGAGGTGCCATAAATTCAAGAGCATATGCTAGGCCTTTGCAGAGCCTGTTTAATCTGGAATAACAGTAACTATTTATGTGCCATTTAACTGATCTGAGCATGAGTAGAATATTTGATACTTAAAAAAATGCATCAATTTTACCACATGCCAAAGCAAACAGCCTGTTCAGTGCACAGGCAGGCATCCCAGGAAAGGAAGGCTATGTTTGTGTACTGTGGGTCTGATCTATATTTAGGTAATGGGCATTTGCCTGTGGTTTTCTGAATATGTGGCAGTGAGGACGGGGCTCTGGCTGCTGTACTCAGCAACTTGGGAAACACTCAGACTCTCCTCATGAGCTCCTTTGGCTGTTGAATTACTCTATGTCCAGGGGGAAAGAGAGATGTGTGCAGAAGAGATGTACTCCATGATATTTATCTTGTGTCTTGCAGGATAGTGCTTGATGAGGTGAGCCAGACAGAAAATTGCCAGTTTTGCTTAGCATCTGGACAGGGAGCAATGGCACTGAAAGTGTCATTCCTATGGCAGGTCAAAAAGTGAACAGCTTCCTGCAAATAAATAGGAGATTTTTAGACTTGGCTACAGCTCTGTTTTGATTATATCAAAAACTTTAGAATTAACTAACTCACACTGAAAATCTGATGTGTTCAAGAATTCAGTTGAAGCAGAGCTGTTTTATTTTCTTTGCCTTAGTTATCCATTCCTGATTTTTAAACTTGGACCCTAATTGGTACACTTTGGTTATAGATGTACAAAACTGTGCTTTTACTCTCACATGCTGAGGCCAAGGATAACACTGATGTGAATTTCTGTTCTCAGAAATATTTCATCTGAGGCATTGCTGAGACAGATCATCAATGCTTCTCGGGAGGTCTTTGCATTTCTGCCTATAATGTATCACCTGTACTGATGCATCTGTTCTTGCTGTAGTTGACAGTTTCACTTTTTCAGACAAGAACTTGATTTTATCTAAGACTTGGTTGTTTGTTTTTTTGGGTTTTTTTTGTTTGTTTGGGTTTTTTTGTGTGTGTGTTTGTGTTTTTTTTTTTCCTAAGATAAAGAATAATCATTATTCTGGACTAGCTCTAAGAAAGAAGAGTCTCAGCTCTAGTTAGTTATTCAAAACCTGTTGATGTCTGTGTTCAATACCAAATAGGTATGATAGGGCCAGTTCCTAAATTTTTCATACTCTTGGTTCCCAGATGAGATAGGTGTTTAGAGTCACATATACAAGAGAACATTAAATAAGTAAATTTAATTAAATATACATATAACTTTTTTGTTCTTGCAGCATATATAAAATATTTCATTATTTGCTTTGTGTAATCTGAAAATTTAGCAGGAATAACAAAATATTTTCAAGAAATTACTTCAAACAAACCTATGTGGGTGGTAAAAATGAAACATATCTGGTGTTGCATAAAAGCTGAATTCCATGGGACTTGTGCTTTTCCTCTTATTTTACCAAAATGCTGAGAAAATCAAGTATTTATTGGTTTCCTGGAGAAGCCTAGCCATAGAAGGACATAATTCAAAATAGGTAAAAATTCCTGAAAATACATTTTTCTGTTGGTATAACAAAAAGGGAGACACTTGAGACATTTATTTTGCTCTTTTGCATTTTAGTACCCTAAATTCCAATGCAGATAAGCTGAAATCTTTGTGAAGCGAAAGGGAAATGTTTTGCTACCTGTGTTCATTCTGCAGCTTTAAGAAAACATAAAGCCTATGAGTGGAATCCATTTTACTTGATTTTTGAAAACTGTGAGCCTGAATGTGAGCTATTTCTCCTAAGCCATTTTTACAGTCACTAAAGAAGAAAAGGCAACTCTAGAAGGTGGTACTTGCCATACCAAATAAACACCTGTGTTTTACCAAATGAATAATTAATATCTGATGCAAGAATATGAATGCCTTGATTTTAAACACCTAAGCTAGGTTAGATGTAGTCCAAGCTAAGCCAGGAAACTGTTCTAGTTCAGTAGCACCCATATGAGGAGTTCAAGTAATATTTTACCTTCAGTGGGTAAACATCAAAACCAACCCTTTAAGTGGTAAAGCTTGTTCCTCTTTGTGCAGTTTGCTGCTGAGGCAGTGGGCCAGGCAGGGATTTGAAAGATGAGGATGCACTACAGTTTTTCAAAGAGTGTCATTTTACGGTGGGAAGTTGTATTTGGTAGTTGTTACCCAAAAATAAAATAAAAAAAATAAATAAAAAAAACCCAACCCATTTTAAGGAAATACAAATTCAAATTAAGAATGTTGTAACAAACACATAATGACTGAGAAATGTTCCTTATGGAATCCCTGCCTGCCAAAGTTAAACCTAAGCCAAAGTTAGTGTTTGACAAAGGCAGATCTTTGCCTAGAGTCTGATATACAGTTTGATTTTCATAAGGTATTAGTGCCTGACATGTGGATAAAGTGAATTATTTTGTAATATACATTTAAAATTACTTCCCCAAGAGTATTTGTGCATTTGATTATCTCCTATTTTCTTATAAAACTGATGTTAAGAAAATGTTGAAATGTTTTTAACTCATGCCATGAAGTCTTATAATCTTGTTAGTATGAAATAAAAAACAGAGCTTATAAATAGCCTTAAGTGGAGATAGAGGAAAGTCTGACTTTCCAGATTGCAGAGTCCTTAAAAAGTGTAGGTGTGTACAGTGGCTCTTTGCCATGCAGGTCTGACTTGCTTTGCAGAGCCAGAGAGAAAGAAATGTATGCCTACAAAGGTAATTGTGACATAATGAAGAGAAATGAGAGCTTGTCTAAATAAGCCCTTTTTTACTACTGGAATATAAATCAGCATTTAATCTGAGGGTCTTGTTTCATCACCAGTGTGTCTGTGTTCCCTGAGCTCCTGTACTGCCACTGGCTCTTCCTTGTCTGCGTTGGGCAGGAGGACTGGGTACGGCAATGCAAAGGGCTGTGATGGCTTGGATTCACCTGAGCTTGGATCAGACTATTCAGAATTTAACATAGTGCCAAAGCTGGAGTGGGGAGGGGAAAAGAAAACACATATGCACCCTCCATACAGAAAGAGGAGGAGAAGGCAGCAGCAGTACCTTCCCTATACAGTTGTGAAGGGAAGATTGTGTTTGGTTGCACATGCAGCAACATTGCTGCCCGTTCTCTGCTCCTTTGGGCCCACACAGAATTGAGTCTAGTACAGGAGCTGAAGTGGGCTGCCTGCCAGAGCCCAGGGACATGGCTTGGGGCACCTTTTGACTCAGATAAGACACCCAACAGAAGCATCTGGGAAGTGTCTCTGTTTAAGAGCTTCGATGTGTAATCACAGAACAAATGAATGATCTGGCTAAATCACAGTACAAATGAGATTACCGTACTGTTACATTGTGCTACTTGATTTTTCTTTATTAATGTATTTACTTACTTGGAGGCTGCAATAGAACACTGCTTTTAAGGGCGTACCTGAACCAGAGATTTTACACAAGGACGGTGTGCCTTGTCTGTTGCTTTTAAGATATATTTTATAAAAAGAACTTTATTAAAAAATAAGTTATACAGTGAGAAATTTTCTAGTCTGTGTACCAGGCTTTCTGAAGAGAGGGAATTTTTTTCATACTAATAGCAGTGATCATAGTTGGCATCTGAATATAAAATGAAAGAAGGTGCTCCAAAAGAAACCAGGAGGGATCACTCTCTCTCTCTATGACAGGTCAACTTATTCCTGCCTTACAGTCAGAATCAGCTTTCTTCTCATTGATTCTGCTGCTCTGTAGTTTTAAGTTGTCCCAAGGCTTAGTTTATTTAAACGTACGTTGCGTGACACTGGACATCTGATGTGACTCCTTAGCACTGTGGGCTCTCACCCTGCAGGCAGGATTCAGAGAGGATTGCAAATAGAGTCTTATGCAATGTTATCTTCAAGAGAAAGAACACTTCAAATTTCCTGCTTTCTAATGAAAAGATGTTTTGAGGAACATGTTGCAATTTTCTCAAAATGTTTTTGTGCCAGTGAAAATGTTTATCTAAGTTGCCTGCCAGGTTTGTCTGCAGAAATGCTAATGCTATTTTATGAGATGATTTTGAGCTTTAAGGTGGGTTGGAATGGACTACTATAATGTATTTAATTTCTTCAGCCTTCACAGGAGTCTGATATAATTCCATGCCATTTTAGAGGTCTCTACAAGTTACTGTAATGTCACTTCTTAAAAGTTAAGGTTTCCTTTTCTTTTATTGGATTCAGATTGATGGATCATATTAGTTTTTTCAGTGTTTTAGTTGCTTACTGTTATAATTACATGACTTTGTATGGCTTTCTTTATCTTCTCACATTTTCAGAAATCCAAACAAATTTTCCTCTGACATTCAAATGAATTTTATACTAAGAGAGACTAAGAATAAGAGGTCTCATTACTCTATACTGTTCTGATATACACATATAGACTAGGGAAATTCAAGGAAGTATGGTGCTGTCTGAGGAAATCAAATATTTATTCATCCTCACCACTCAAATTTATCTTGCAATTCGTTGATTTCACTGTTCTTAAGGCCTGTGCAAGGTGCAAGATATTGCTGACAAAGAAGGTAGCCTTGAGGTGGTTATCTCTGAGCTAACATCAGATGCTCATGACTCCTCAGAGTACAACTAAGTGGCACTTGTGACATTTATCCCTTTCTTCCATATTTCTGTCCTTCATGCATTGAGTTTCTTCTTTTTTCCCACATTTTTATTGTCTTTTCCCCATTGTAGAGGGAAAAAAATTCCTATTATCAAAGTTCCTTTTTCCCTATTACAGAGGAAAAAATTCCAAAACTTAAACACAAACACAAGCAGCAGCCATGAGCACTGTTTACGTGGAAGTCAGGTGAGTGTTTTGTTTGCATCCAGCAGCTGTGGAGCTGATAAGGCAGGATTCAGGGGAAGCAGATGAATTGTACTTAAACACTGTTGAATGTTCTCTAATATGTCCCTGTCAGGGACATCAGTTTTCTTAACCTCCCAGCTGCTTCAGGTGGCTGACCTTGAATAAATACATGCTGCTACAAATAATTTGCTTGCTTCTGGCAATTTTTGGTACTCTGTCCTCTTCAGTACAAAAGATGCAGCCACCCACTGCATTTTCAAATGATGTGCAAATTTCATGGGTGAGAGTAAAACGTTTGGTCCCTCAGCAGTAAAGGTTTTGTTTATAGTTCTGAAAGGTCTTAGACATAAGCATGGCAAATATTACCTAATTAGAAGCCTGCTATCAGAAAGATAGTACATGTAAAAGCTGTGACATTATTATAAGTGAGTTTTTCTATGTATGTATATATAGGGCTACCTCTCAATGTTATGCATTTGAATTTATTTTGACTGAAAGATCCTCTTTAAAAGAAAACATCCTAAACACAGTCTATAATTTTGCAATGCTTACATGAAATATTAAATGGATTTAATTTTCAGAAATGGATGAAAGAAAACTCAACAACAGCTGTCTCCAAGAAAACATACCCCGTGTAGTAGAATGATTAAAACACATCTTATAAAGCTAAGGCAAGATAACAATTTATGAAGGAACTAAAACAATTGAGTCCCTATTGTTTAATATTTATTATCTCTATTTTATACCCAAGTGCCTGTGTAGTTAACCAGAAAATGTTAAAGAACTAAGTGAACCCAGGGTAATGCAGGAACCCGTGTGTGTATGTGTTTAGAAAGATAAAAAAGTGGTAAATTGTTACATGGAAAAGTGATGCAACTGTGATTTACTTGTAATCTTTTCAATTTACAAGCTGCTTGAGATGGCTTTTAGGCTGCCTCTTATTCAGGAGGTAACACAATAACACTTGTCTAGACTTTCACTTCTTGAGAGATGTTCCCTATCAAAAGGACAATGAGGAACTAATTTTTGTTTAGTATTCTTGGGTTTGCTTTTTCCAATGATTTTAGAATGTCGTATTCAAGAGTTTCATAACTTCCCGTGCTGTGTTTCTGCCAGATGACAGCACATCCTGGAACAATAACCCCATGTATGTAATAGAAGAGAAAACTAAAAGAGAGGACGACATGCTGTTGTAATAGCTGTGACTGCCTAATGATACAAGGGATGCTCAGTTTGCAGTAATGTCAACCCATATACTCAGAAAAAAGCAGTGAACCTGCGTGCACCCTTCACCCTGATGTGTGAGACTAAAAGCTTGCCTGCAACTTCTGACTCTTCTGACTCCTGACTCTCAGGTGAGAGATAAAATGTGCTGCCTCTTCCCAGAAACGGAGTGGTTCTCACATAATGTGGAAGGGTAGCTGCTGCTGCCTTTAGGCTGGGAACAGGGCTAGGTGCTTTCTCACATTTCCTTATGAGGGAGTCCTCAAGCCCTGAGCTCCTCTGAACATGAGCTTTCATCTCACTCATGCCCACTAGAACCACGGCAGCTTTTGAACCACTGAAGATTTTTTGAAAAAGGCCCTGATCCTGTCAGTGAGCACTGTTTCTGTCCTGCCATGAGGGTGAGCTATGCAGGAAGCTCTTTGCATTACCTCGTCTACTTGTGATCCATTATAGCCTGTGTACCTGTAAGAGGATCACTGAGACTTAGCAGAGGCCATTTATGCACATATATATCCATCCCAGTTTACTTGCTCTTTTTGCTAAAATCCTCTGCTTTGGAGTCAGATGAAGATTATACATATCATTGTTGGAATGAGTAAAACATTTACAGGATCAGAATTTGATCCCTATGCAAGCATGAGGCTCAGAGATATAAACAGCATTCAGTGAATCTGCCTGCTTTGACTGAACAGCATGAGAAAAGAACAGATAAGGTACTTTAAGAAACAGATCTTCTCTAATCTAATCTACTCTGTGTATAATTTGATTTTATTCAGACTCAGAGGAAAGGTAATTTTTTTTTTACATCTTTACAGAAGCCAGATCAGCAGCCTTTCCATCCTGAACGCTGTGTATTTTAATTAGTTTAATAGCCTAAAGGCTGCAAATGTAAGTCCCTTGATGTGAAAGATGAGGAGTCAGGCAAAGGAAATGTCACAAAAAATGTCCATAAGTAGACTACAGAGTAGTAGTCACTAACTTCTGAGGATCCTGTTGGGAATACTCCACCCTTCTAAGGGTTTTGCAGACACCCTTACTCAGGCTTATCAAAACAACTGTAGCATATTTAGGCCTGCAAGCAGCTAATTCAGCAGGACCCCTAAATAACTTATATCCAGGCCTGCCCAGCTTGGTTATAAAGACCATCAAATAAGCAAAATGAGAGCTAAGCAAAGAGGAACCTTTTCCAAGAAATAACATCTTTTAGCCTGTAAGTTTCTCAATCCTCCTACATAGTTTGGCAGCATAATTAAAGGATTTTAAAGTCATTTTTGGGGTGCAGAGCTGATCTTAATCTTATTGGCAAGGTGCCCCCCTTATTAAAGGGCAAAACCATCTCCTTTTCTGTATTTGCTTCTGCATCAGAGATCTACATCCTCAAAGTGCTGGCTCCAAGACCTTTTATACGGTTTTTTGTAGACACTAAGGCTACATCTACTGCTAAATAAAAGAACACCAAGGATCTTGATAACCACTTTTTTTAGGATTAGCTTCTCCAGAGCTGGCTGGCTGGCTGGCAACAGCATGGTACCTGTTACTGGTTCTTCTCTGGGCCCTGCGTGGGGGATGTGTGGCTGCCTTTCAGAGCAGCATTTTGATGTGTGATACTCAGGCTGCTGCAATCCTTGGCTAAGGAGTGTCTGCTTAACCCTGCAGAACTTGGGGCACAGTTGGAGCACATCACAGAGTCTTTGTTTCTACTGCCACTTGGCACAGCTTGCACTTTATAAAGTGTCCACAGAACAGTAACTAGGGTTATTTTAGAGAGGATAGTAAATCCAGGGTTCAGTTGTATGATGAAATACCAAATAAGCAATGGGAAAACTTCTGAGATTTAGCTGTGTAGGTGTACCATAAGAATCTGGCAAGCTGCAATACAATGTTCAAAGGCTCCCTTTGAGCTCTGTGGTTGAGGTGGCAATGTGGGCTCTTGAGTTTTTAAATTTTTTGCAAAAAAAGTATCTGGGAGAAGTTCACATTAACGTGACTGCAGTGCTTCTTAAATCCCAATGGTGCCATACAGACGTGCCTGTTAGCTTAGTGTTGCTGGGGTAGTCTTTGCCAAGGCCCCTTCTTGCTGCCCTAAGCACCAGCACATCCTCCTACGAGCCATGACCTGTAGCTCTTATGGCTGGATCTTCCCTTGACTGTTTTCCCACTCTGGGGCTGTCATCTAGTCTTTTGAATAGCCTGTTTCTTTGTCTCTGCCTCCAGTGTATATTGCATCTTCACTTGGGATGACGTGTAGTATATGCTTCCTACTGTTCATCCTCAGACCCTGAGGCTTTTCCCATTAGTGCAAGTTTTTAAATCTTGTTATGATGAAAAAGAAAGTCAAATTAGGAAGTACAAGCAGCTTGAGAAAGTTTAATTTTGTCTTTCACTTCTCTCTTTAGATTTTGAGTCCTTTGCAAACTTCATGTTGGTAAGAATAAGTAGGTGATATGAAGCTGTTACTGCCAAGGGCTTTCCAGCCATGTATAGTGATTTCTCATGTCTAAAATTTTTACACTGAGCTTTAAACCTTATTACACTACAGTCTCTGACTCCCACTGACATTTAAGAGAGACTTGTAAGGCAGTCATTACAATTTTTCTGCTGGGACAGATTTTCTTTTGCTTTCTACCTAATATATAGAAATTGTAATGGAAAAAAGTTGTTTTTGTTGCTATCCCTCAGCAAATATTTGGCATTTTATCTTATGACTGAGAAAAAAAGTCAAGGTTATGTTATTCAGTTCCTCACTATTATCTGGTTTCCCTGCTGGGGTTTAGTGTGGGCTATCACTGGAGACTTTGTGTGGCAAAATCTGCAAGCAGATCTCTATTCTTATACAGCGTCCAGAGGGAATACAGAGGGCAGTGTCTTCATGTATATTATTTAATACTGTTGATAACAGTTACAGTTCTGTTCAGAAATGGTCAAAATGAATCTCTGATTTAAATACTTGTTGCAATCAGGTCAACTGATTTATGTGTGGAAAATTCTGGCTTTATACATTAAGACATATCCTGCTCTTGACAGACATCCCTCTACTTTTCCTCCAAGGGTAGAAGGTGATTTCTAAAGATTCTTGATGTCTTTATCTAATTTCCCATTCACAGCAACTAGAATTGATAATGGGTGAAATGTAGACATTCATTTTATATGTAGATTAAAATATACAAAGGCTGTAACCCTTTCAAAGGAATCAGAGCACATAGTCAACACTGAGTAGAGGTTCTCTTGGTCCCTGTCATCAAGGCATCTGAAAAGCATCTTAAAGAAGAGATTGGTCACAGCTGGCTTGTGACCACTCTGCCCAGTATTTGTTTGCTTCCTAAGATGAGTCAAATGCTGTAGTATGAGCAATAGTTTTGACAATTATAGTTTAGCAACTTATTTTTTTGTGAAATAAATGGTTCAATAGAGGAATAAAGATTAATTATTTGATGGACAAACATTTTAGTGTAAAATACAAAGCTTCAAGAAATTTTAGCTTTCCTGCTCATTTTTCTTCTTAAGATGAACAAAAAAAAGGGCTGCTGCAGGCAGATCAGTGTAAGGAGTGTCTACTAATTGCTCTCATCCTGAACTATAGTTCATTCTTCTGTATACTTCATCAGGATTTTGCAGTCTTCATCTTTAGATAAACTGTGCAGCAATAATAAAGCTTAAAGATGCTTGTCCAGCTTGATTAAGAATGGGAATAGAGAGAGTATTTTCAATTAATGTAATAATATATCATTCTCCAGTATACCAGGAGCTTCATAATCAGCCAGGAGCTACTGGGGAATGAGGTGATTTATGTGTGTGTTTGCTTGTTTGTTTGCTTTTAACATTCTTGTAAGCCCACAACCACCCTTCCCCCACCCCCCAAGAATTCCTTATCCTCCGATAACCTCAAATCTGCCAGACGGTTAATGGCTAAACAACCTTTCACTATAGTCTGATCTGGGAAGACAGGATTTTCTAAACCACTTTCTCTCTAAAGGCAGTTTTTCTCATGCAATTTTGCCAATCTCTGTCTTTTTTTCTTGATCTTCTGAAAAGCATCAAGGGGATTTCCATAGCTAGCTTGATGTCTCAATCTGGACATTGAGAAGTGAGCCCAAGGGAATCTCATGAAGTTTACCAAACCCAAGTGCAAGGTTCTGCACCTGGGCTGGGGCAACTCCTGGTATCAACACTGGCTGGGGGCTGGACAGACTGAGAGCAGGTCTGTGAGGGCTAGGGGGTGCCGGTGGATGAGAGCCTGGCCATGACCTGGCCATGTGCATTCACAGCCCAGAAAGTCCAGAAATCATATCCTGGATGGCACCAAAAGTAGTGAGACCAGCAGGTCAAGGCAGATAATTTTGCCCCTCTCCTTCAGTCTGATGAGACTCCACCTGTAGGGCTGCATCCAGCTCTGGGGTCTGCAACACAGGAAGGATATTGTTGAAGCAAGTCCAGAGGAGGACATGGTGGAGGACACCAAGATGAATAGAGGCATGAAGCATCTCTCCTATGAGGAATGGCTGAAAGAATTGGGAATTTTTAGCCTGGAGAAAAGGAGAATTTGGGGCGACCTAATAGCTGTCTTCCAGTACTTGAAGGGAGCCTAACAGAAAGATGGAGAGGAGCTTTTACAAGAGCATGTAGTGACAAGACAAGGGGAACATGGCTTCAAAGTAAAAGAGAGTAGGTTTAGATTAGATAACTAGGAAGAAGTTCTTTACTGTGAGGGTGGTGAGGCACTGAAACAGGTTGCCCAGGGCAATTCTGGATGCCCCATCCCTGTGTCTAAGGCCAGGTTGGATGAGGCTTTGAGCAACCTGGTCTACTGCCTTATATTGTCTAATTCTAAGAAATCTCTTCAGCCAGTGCTGCTGCAGCTAAATAGCTCTCCCCACCTCCACTTCTTCCAAAAGCTCAGTAGTCACCAGTGAGTCCTTACAGATGCCTTTCCTCTCTGCCACGACTCTGGCACCTCTTCCGGGTTACATATATGACACCTAGTTGGATAGTTTTGGTCAGAGGTTTGGATTTTAGGGGTGAAGTATTTTCCAGGATTGTCTTCTTTTCAGAGTGAATGGTCCAGCTGGTATCAAAGGGTGCCCCTCACGATCTCTAGCGAAGTATCTCTGCAATCACTGAGTTAAACCACCACTTTAAATACACACTTCAGTTCTCTAACCAGATCCTGTTAGATAATGAGGAAACTGGTTCCTAGTTATGAGTTTTTGTGCTCCTAATGCAAGTTACAGAATAGGCACTAAATAATTATTTGACCATCTAATATGGTCTTTTTACCTTGATGTGAATTACTGCATCCACATTGTCAAACTCGACATCCAAGGCAGGGCCAGGCAGCAGAGAAGTCCAGAGTACAGATGTCAATTCTCAATCGATATAGATTTAGTATTTTGTTTACCAGACATCATGCATAGAGTATTGTCCTTGCCAGTTGCCTGCCCAAATGAGAACAGTGCATTCAATCAAAAACAGAACTAGGGGTGCACCTTTACAAATAGTAGAATAGTGAAAAAAGGTAAACAGATGAGATACTGGAGCTCGCTGACTTGAGGACCTGTACATTTGTGTGTTTTTTCCCAATATTATGCTGACACTGTATCAAGTGTCCGCCCTAAATGCATAGGAGAATTGGGTGAAAAAATTACGTAAGTGAAATATTAGAATTTACTTTTGCCTTTGAGGAAATAGTGAGTTTGACTTGTTCCTTACAGACATAATTTATTGTGATGAAATTATTCATCGCTTAGTCTATGCCTTTTGTTGGAATTTTTTCATCCCTTTTATGATGGATTTCTTTTCTTTCTTTTTCTTTAAGGGCTTAATTCAATGAAAAGACAAATTGGTTGTCTCCTGCATGTTTCAAACCTCAAATGATGCAGGATGCACTAAGGCATATGGCAGATGTATACTTTGATATGCTGGGAATATCAGAGTTTATACACATGATTTATAATACAGCTGGAATTTCTAGAGCTAAGAGAGGAGATGAGGATGACAGATATGCTGAATAATAAAATGTATTTTATTTCAAAAGAATACAGAAGTGACAACTGCTCATGCATCTTATTTCCTTGTGTGTGCTTTGCTGCAATCTCTCAATGAAGAGCTGGATAAAAATAAATAAATTAACAGGACACATCCTGCAGCTGATTGTGGGACATTGTATTCCAAACCAAAGAGGGTAAATATCAAATTGCACCCCTTCACAGTGCATCTCTAGGTAATTTAGTGATCATAAATGGTGTTGCAAAGGGACAATTTCCTGCCGTTTTTCCTCTGCAAAAACCCACACACATTCCTTAAGCTTCCTTTAATTTGGGAACACTCCAGTTCTGGCCTTCTTTCTTGTTTTCTCTTTGATCAAAAAAAAGGGTTTTTGGTCTCTTAATGACTTCAACATGACCCTGTAGTTTTGGCTGTGTAATGAACAGGGTGAGCTGGGGTCCTGTGAGTGCACTGTTGGCCCAAAGCAGTGCCATGCAGGGGTTTGGGTTTTCCTATGGCTTCATGAGGTGTTGGAGACACCCAGCACCCTCTTTTCAGGAGGTCCAAACTTTCATTCAGTACAAGAAGCTATAGAGTCAGGATCTGGTTTATTGCTGTGTATGCTGAAATCCCCTCCTTCCTCTCACCTAGAGATAGAGGAGAGCCTGTCTTTAAAAAATTCAACTTTCTTTTCTAGTTTAGTTCAGTAGGAGATCTTGATAGCTGGAATGACGTTCCATGTCTCATAATGATTTGCTTTTTTATTTTTAAACTCCCTAGCTTCACTTTCCTGACCTAACCATCCTCTTGGAGGATGTTCTCATTAAACAGAAGATTTTTCAATATTCAAGAATATCCATTACTAAGTGATGCCAGCACTGCCTTAGATTTCGTAAATAAATGGAAGTTAAAATTATAATAGATATGTCAGGTAATTCTAAAAATTAAAATATAAGCTGTCATTTAACAAAGGTGTACACAGGGAGTTCATAAAATCAGACTGGTTTCCACACCTTCATAATACAGTGTTCACATGACCCCCTCAGTAATTATATTTTATGAACTTCACCACCTCAAACTGTGAACATGTCTTAAATTTCTGGATATTCCATTACCACCTGCAGATTTTCAAACAGAGAAACCTAATAAATATATCAGCAGAGGGATTCAGGCAGTTTCAGAAAGAGAACAACTGTGGTATTCATAAAGTCTAGTAAAAATGATTTCACCAATAACTTGTGGTAAAGCAGGGAATTTCCTGGGGTTCAGCCATTGTACAGCAACTGTTTACTGCAGAGGATGACCAGTCCATTGACAGGTCTGAACAAGCTGAAATTATTATGATTTCAGTCCCTGGATACAGCTGAAATTCATATAAAGGCTCCCTGTGCTTCAGGCACTTTCATGTGCAGTCTGGCCTTGTCTTTTTAAATGCTGTATGAGGATGATATGTAGGTTCCAAAATTACCTTCTGTCACTGAAAGTATTGCCCTTTACTTCCAGTGACCTTTTTCAGCTGTAAGAAGCCATAGATTTTGGACTTTTTTTTTGTTTGTTTTGTTTGCCAGTCTGAGCCTTCATGTTGTCAGCACCAGAGTAACCATTTGGATGGACAGGCAAAACTACGTGCTTTGGTAGGATTGGCTTTGGTTCAAGTTGAAATCAATTCCCCTAGTTCCAAGAATGTCTTTTCCTGTTGACACCAGAAGATATGTTGTTGAAGCCAAAATACCAGCAGATTATATTTACCTGTACTGAGGAAAAATCCAGAAAGAGTGGCAGAGAGTGATGCCTGAATCACTTGTCTTAAACCTCTTATGAGAGAATCTATGCAAATAGATTCTTTTCTATTATAAAATATAAACTAGCAAAACCAAGTCAATTTAAACAATATGTTAATTATTCCACCGTTTGCCCTCAAAGAAAAGTACAAAAAAGAAAAAAAAAGAACATTGAGAAATATGAAAGAAGTTATAAATACATTTTGTCTGCTGCAGGCTTCTTCTTGTCTTTCCTATAGAGCTAAAGACATAATTTAAACCTTCTTTTTTCTTTGTGTCACAAATTATTCTATAGCTTTCTGAAAAAAAAAAAAAGTTCCAGACAGGACAGGAATGCTATGCAATTTTCAGTGTACAGGAATAAATATTTTTCGTCACAGTGTAACCCTTTCCACTCTGAGCATCTAATTCAGGATCACAGGATGTTAATGTTATGGAGGTTGTTTAATTAGTCACAGATAACATGGAAGAAGAATGAAACTTTGTGCCTGTGTACTGTTAATTATAAATAACTTGATTTCAATTTATATTTGCACCGTATTTTATTTCTTTGCCAAACAACATTTACAAATGAAAGTTCAGAGAGCAGTAGCTGGCCATGAGAATTTACCTAAGTAATAAGGGGTAAACCTGGCAAAGCTCTCTTGGGGATTTTTAAAGGCACTTACTCCATTGATTGTATCAGCCTCTTTGGCACTTCAGTTGTGAAGCTTTAGCAGTGCTTTAAAACATAGATGCAAGTTAGAGATGCCAGATTCCTGCCTCCTGCTTGCTTTTCATAACATGCATATAGCTTTGGTTATTTTTTGTTGAAGAAAGATATGATCAGAGCAGGTTCAGGTATTCCTAAACTAGCTTTCACCTAAATCTGACAGGGAGATGCAGAAGCACAGATACACAGCTACAACCTTGTTTCCAACAAAAATCTTATTACTGTACTTGAGTGTTATCAGCACCTGAGCTCTGCTTCTGCCTTTGTCATACAGGTTTGGCCAGGGAAAGTGCAGTATACAAGTACTTAAACTGTCCCTGGAAACAGTTGTTATTGGCTGACCAAATTACCACAATTTGTGCAGTTGCTTCTCATTAGCCATAATGTGAACATGTAGAGCTCTCTATTCAGGCTCACTAATCCCTCTCCTTCCTGTGTGGGAATTTTTGTGCTATTATTGGCAAAAGTAGTGCATTGATTTCCAAGTCTCTTCAGAAGAAACTTCAGCATGGTACATGAGAGGCATGAGAAGATGATGGGATTGTATCAGTAATGAGATATTTTGAAGTTATTTTTTGTCCCTTTACTTCCCTCCATCCTTTCACATCTCTTCTGTAAACTCCCTGCTTTAAGGAGCTCAGAAGTCATAAAACAATTATCACCCCATACGCCCTCTTCACAACTACTCTCAGGAATGGGAAAGTGGTTTGTATCATCATTCCACCTCCCCTTCAGGCAGAGCAGCTGTCCTTTGCAATCACTTATACAGAAAAGAAAATTGTTTCCTTGGATTTGTGTTATGCAGTTAAAGCATGGTGATTACACAGATATTGTACAATTGTTACTGGTTGTGTCATTTGTATAGGCTGAACAATTCTGTTTCTCCTACTGTGAGGCAACTTGCATTAAAGGTAGGAGCTAAGGCTGTCATCTCTTGTGATTTTTTGGCACAGAGGAATGAAGATTATTCGTCTGGAGGATGTTGTTTCTCAGTATTAGTCTGTCCTTTGTTATCTGTCTGTATAGTACGCAGATGCAGCAATGTGAGATCTAATGCAGATTCTTTTTTCTGTATCTTACAAGATTGAGTATCAAAGTCAGATGGCTACTGTGTAGAGGATATAATCTGATTATAATCTCCATCATTTGGTTTGTTATGCTGCCTTGAGATCTTGAAAATTTAAACTTCATAATATAAATATCTGAACTGTATGTGGTAAGACAGGGACATGGGCTCTTCATGTTGATTGATGCTGTTGTGGTAATAAAAATAGTAATACTCAGCAGACCACCAATATTAAATATTTCCCCGTGGCAACATGTAGCATTATCTGCAGTGGAAAACCACCTTGCCCTTTAGCTTGTGATATTACAAGGACCTACTTTATGTTTGGCTAGTTTATGGTTTACATTTCTCCTGGTCTTACTGTTGGTGTAAGTCTTCAGCAGATGCTGGAAATATGAGGTATAATACAGAACTATGGGAAGTCCTCACAGCTGTCTGCAGCTTCAGAGTGGATCCACTCTCCAGTCCCTTTGAACAAAATTTGCTGAGGTAGAACACAGAGGCTGCCATTCTAAAAAGCTATAAAAAGAATATGACTACATATATGCATAAAGGAGGTAATAATAGCTAATAGCTATTTCGGTTTCATATTTAGGACAATTTGCCATTCAGAAAATCTTTAATTTTCCAATTTCCTCCTTTTCCTTTAAAATATAGAAAACATGCACAAAACCTTAGTGTTATAGCAAGCCTATTATTTCAGCTGCACTCCCAAAACTTTTATATTTTAGTCAAAATTAGTGTGATGATTTAAGCATTTGAGTTAAAGCAGCACCAGGGGCCTGAACCATGTATAGAAGATATGCACTGATGCTTTGTAATATCTATGTGGCACTGGCTTTTAGTCCTCTATGTCTGCCTTGAAAGGGGGTGATTGGAGTGGAATCTGAGGGCTGTGTTCCTCTCTGTCATTTCAAGCAACAAAAATTGTGACAACAAAGGGAAGTTTAACTCTTGTTTGGCTTGCCGTGGCACCTTAAAAGATTATGTCATTAGCCTTGATGGAACATTTCATTTCACCAGTTCACATTCAAAATGTCTGGTGTGTTTTTGACTCCTTGTCAGAGCATTTTGAGACAAGACACATTTGGGCAGACTTTGAACTTCACAATCAAGTGTAAGCATCCCATTAATGCTCATTTTTCTCTGAGTGCTCACTGACGTCACCATCCATTTTACAAGTAGGAGAATGTATAAACGACTGGCCTTCATGAGAAGACCTGACGAGTTCTTTGTTGCCTGTCAGGTTGGTTGCTTTGGAAAAGGATTGACCATGAATTATTTTCTCTCTGAGCCTAATGCTTGTGGGAAGGCTGGCAATGGATACTGCAACATTATTGCAACATTTCAGAATCTTTTGAAAGAAGAATATGAGAGTCTGTAAGAATTTCTTGTTAGCCTTTATTTCCAAACAGAAACCCCTATATTTCAAGATCCTTTTGAATCCTGTATACTTTCTTTATCTCCCCCTATTGCACTGTATCATAGTAGGTACCAACTCTTGTTGCTGCCTTCACCTCTGTAAAGTGACTTCTGCTGCGTGTCTCTCCCATGTAACTGCAAAGCAGAAAGCCAGGCTTGTGCTGGCATCTGTGTAAGAGTGAGGAATGTATAACAGTATTACATCTGGCAAGTCATATGGATGCCTTGTTTGATCACATCAATCACTGGCTTTGCGGCTGAGCCTTTTTAATGATAGTACCAAGCACATTCCAGGAATCTGACTGAAACAGAAAAGGCTGGACCCAAAAGGATTTTCTGAGAATCTAAATGTGTCTCACACAGAATTCAGAAGCCAGTGCACAAAGTTGTGATGTGGAAACTGCTGTTCATCTCCTCCCTACCCTAGGAAGGGAAATATGAGTTCTGCTCTCTTGGACTACAGAATTTCTTGGGCATCTACAGTCTGGCTTCTGTGAATGTAGAGGCTCTATGATTCTTGATATGATCAAATGGCTTGCATTTAAGTGCCATTTGGATCCAAAGCTTCTTCTCCTTTACCCTCTGGAGCACTGCTAATCTGATCTGAACACACAGAGCTGCTCAGGCGGCAAGGAGCAAATGTTGGTTCCATTTCCTAGTGAGCCAAACCTTCCAACTCCCAGAAAATTGCCTGGTACCACTTGGTAGGAATAGCTCAGTAAGGAGAAGGAAAGCTTATCTTCTTTCTGACTTCCTGTTTCCATGTAAAGCAAGCTCACTACCATATGTGAAGGAGCTACTATGCTCCCAGACTGAGCTGAGAAATGTTAATCTAATGTCATTAAAATTACTCTTTGGAGCAGGACCTGGCATTTGCAGTCTCTCAGGTGCATCTATAAAATACCGTGTTTCTAGTTTTTAGGTGTCATTGCCTAGTATGAGGTGGAAAAACTGTCATAGATGAAAAAATGGATTGAACTGTGAATGCCATGAGGGGGCTGATAAGGGGATGCACTCATGTGCATGGGTGTCTCAAGTGGAGCCACTGAACTCTTGAGCAGAAACCTGCTACTTACTGGCTGCAACCCCCATAAGTTGCTTGTAAACTTTGGTAACATCTGGACTAAGCAAAAATGTCTTGTCCTCAGTTCTTCAGCTAAGAGAAATGTGAGCCAGTAACAATAATTGGGTGTCTGATCACACATTTATGCATGTAGACTATTCAGATCAGGAAAGTTCAGGGCTTGGAGTGCTGGGAAGAAGAGGTGATGTCAAAAAGTGTTTTTGAAAAGAAACACATCTCTGAAAAAAGAAAGGAGCCTGGAAAGATGAAGGTGAAGAATTTTGCTGGAAGAAAGATCATGGAAGTGATCTCGAAGATCAAAGATCTCACAAAGACCCAACAGGAGATGGATGCCAGGGGACACCTAGGGACCTTGTCATCTAGCAACCAAGATGGATCATGGTGAGCAGTGACATGGAATTAATTTGACTTTCTGCCTGACTGTCCTGAACCAGCAGCAATATTCCTGCTGGAAATAGACGGCAAGGTCTAATAGCTGTGGCAGTAGGGGCAATGGGGGCAATGGAAGTGTGAGTGCCTCATAATCAAGTAGAGTAAAACTCTTGTCTCACTGGTTGTTAAGTAAACCTCAGCACTCAAATCCTCAGGGGGATGCTGTTCACTCTGTCATTGCACTCTGGATCATGAGTCCTGTGGCTATTGGGTCCTGGTGACTTGGAGCAATCTTACAGTTGCAACTCTGCCTTCCCTTAGGGAGCAGGAATTTCTGAAGCTGGAAGGATTTTTGACCACATCCATTTTGCCTGTCATGCATGAGCAAAGCTTACAGCTATTTCAGGCCAGGAACTCAAATGAAGTTAGCATTTTCTACGAAAACTGGGTCTTTGGAAGGGCTTATAATTATCTAACTCAATGATGCGACCTGAACTTTTGTAAGACAGATGGTTTTAAATATAAAAATACACTTCCTGTAGATACATAATATATTTTTGACTTTATTTCTCCTCTCCTCTCCTATGTGAGTGACAAGTATTTAAGACTTGCAGATACCTCAGTACAACTACAGCATGGCATTCTCATTCTCTTCACCTTTCTTTCCTTCACCCTTACTTTTATGTCTTACATTTCTCTGGTTTGTAATCTGCCCTATTCTTTTTCACTGTTCTAACATATCTTCAGGTATCATCTTTCCCTAAGTGCTAGAAGGCTTTTATGAATGAAAGTTCATTGTCATGGAGGAATCTGTGAAATACTTCCAATGTCCAGGTATAGTCTTCATCAAGGATTTATAAGCAGAAAAATTCAGTTTACTGTCAAAGGAGAAAAGACATTTATTTTCTTTAGTTATGGAAAATCACTAGCAACAAATTTGGCATATATATATATATATAATAATGCCAATGGTGCTCTGCAGGTCATTACATTTTATTTGATTAGATTTCCTGACAGAGATACATCTGATAGAAGTCACAGAACTGGTAAAACCACTGGATTGGTGGCATATAAGTAATGAGCAGTGTTTTGGTATCAAAATGAGAACAGAAATAGGCCATATGGGACACTGCTAGTAACACCACTGGAGGTACTTCTGGCATGAGAAGTGTGCATGTGCTAGAATTAGGTCATGCTCCTTGTCCAGCTTCTAGCACAAAATTGTCTGACCCTGGCACTTACCCCAGTGCACCTGAGGGAGAGCGATCTGGCCTGGCATCTGTCATCAGTTTTAAATCTTAAAATGGAGATTTATGGTAGTCTGTGGAAAAATCAGTGCCTCAAGCAGATCTGCTGTGGTCTTCATTACCTTTCCTGAGGGTGTCTGTGATTCTTGACAGAGTCTTGGTTGTTAGTAAGGAAAACAGGAAACTGGAGGGCGTTTATTTGAAAGAAAAAAAATCTTACAGGGTTACTCTAAGTAGAAAATTATGAGAAGATATGTCCCTATAAAGACTCGGAGCGCATAAGCTGGGTATTCCAGCTTTGAGAGGCACTGACCTTGGGGGTTTTTTCACTCCTTTTCTGCAGCACAGACCACAGGTCAGCAGCTGAAATCATCTTAGTACTTCTAACTGGCTGGCTACTTGGCATTGCAAAAGTATTAGATATTATCTACATGTCAAAATCTCCTGTTCTCTACATGTAACAAGTGACTTCTCAGCCTCTTTGTAGGCTGAACTTCTTATGTCTTTACTGGTAAATAAAGTGAGCCAGGAGTTGGCCTCTGGCCGTGAAGCCAGCTTGTACAGCTTGACTTTCGTCCTTTGGGGGGTAATCTTCCTTTTTAAAACAAGACTGCACACACCTAGCCAAAACCTTATAAGAAACAGCTTTAACATTTTAATACTCTGAAAGAAAGTTTACCAATGCTCAGATGTGTATATTTGTGCCCAACAGGTGTATGTTTAACTAACCAACGTCTCTGGACTTTTTCTAGAGGTGTTCATTAGCCAGCTAACATATAAAATGTACCTGAAAACATCTGTTTGTCCTGTATTAGGGATATAGAGAATGACAGAGAAATCTAAACAGGAGAATAAATGGCCAGATAAAAGCTGCAATAACCCACAGGTGCAATAGAGGGTATGTATGGGGTATGAGAATAGAACTTCTTGATACCCTACATCCTCTGCCAATATGTTGGATTGGGATTTGAATATTAGGTGCTGGGATTACCATAGGTGATAAAATTTAAGCAGGCGGAGGAGGCAAATATTATGTGTTTCTTCTGTGAAGAGGCTTCTCTGTGAGTTCTGCTGCTAAAGCTCTTGTAGAATTAATCAGATTTCTATATTTTAACTGCACCAAGGTTGATATATATATATTATAAATATTTCAACACTTTTTTCTTTTGTTCCTGCAGTGTAACATGACATTTATACTGTTTATTGCCCAACTGATCCTGTGTCTTGTAAAACTGTGTGGTACTCTGTAATAGAAAGTTCTTATGGGCCTAATGGCAATGATGCAGATGAAGAAACTGTCTTTTACTCATAAAAGGAAGCTTCTGTGCAGTGGAAAACCACAATTGTTTTGGATTTTTATTCTGCAGATCACATAATTTTGAATATATAACAATGAATGGGTAACATAGCAGAATATTGCACCCTTTAAAGATGATGAAATGAATGCCTTCTCTGACTGATGAACAGCTTAATGCTAGAAATAACTTAGGAGGCTTTTTTATGTCAGCCTGCTTGTAGAGAGAGTGTGGCAGTGTTTTAAGTAGTGCAGTATGTTCTGTGAGTTTGGTGCAGTGCAGCAAGCTTGTATAATATTAGCATCATCTTGATGTTACATTTGGATCTTAACTTAGAGAAATGGAAAGCATCCAGTGTTTTGCCTTTCTTTTATGTGTCTTCTTTTCTTAAAAATAAAATTATAGCCTAACAAATGAGTTCCAGTACAACGTTACTACCAGCAAGCCCACCATTTGCTGGGATTTGATTTTTGTCTAGATGGCTAAAGAGTTTTGAGCAAACTTTGGGATAACCCTGGAAATTCATGGGTCTAAGTCCTGTTTTAGTCCTGTGTAAATAGGGAATAGACGGTAGGATGCTTCTGTGCTTTTCTCAGTTTGATGTTCTTAAAAAACAGTTTTAGGGTCAGATCCATTCATTGTCAAGTATTATCAAAATCCTCAGAGCTGGTGGTTCTTGCAGTACTAATATTTTATACTTTGCTTTCTCTAAAATCTTTGGAAATGTCCATGTAACACATTTTGCTTTTGATATCAGGTTTGATATTTTCTCACTTGCATTTGTTTTAGTGCAATAGGACTCCACAACCAAATTCTTGAATTCTGGAATGTGAAGCTCTTAAAGAGTAGAAGTCTTTTGCTTCTGTCTTTGAGATTTTCCTGCAGTAAAGGTGTGTTTTTCCAGACCCTTTTCTGTAGATCTGCTTAGTCTCATAGTAATCTTTTCTGCTTACTCATAAAGGAGCAATCTAATTTAGATGGCTGCTTCTCCTGAAAGATAATTTTTTTATCTGCCAATTCCACCCTTATTTTTTTGGAATGAAGTCATCTTTTTCATAACGGAGGACTAAAAATGATGAATGATTCAATTTATAATTTATTTATCCAGGCAAAAGAAAGCCTTT
>VXBI01002860.1:538027-569098 GCA_013397375.1 Toxostoma redivivum | reverse complement strand
TTTTTGTATCTGGGTTATTTCAGAATTAATGCACCTAAAACACAATCATCAGTCACCTTTCTTATTTTCCTCAGTCCCTGCCATGATCATTAATTAAACTGTATCTTTTAAATGTAAATATACTCCAACAAAGTAAAAGTGTTTTATGACCATAATTCTCATGGGTGTTGTTACTAGGCTGCTTATGCACACTGTGGTTATTCTGCAGCTCCTAGGAGGGGCAACAGTGATGCAGTAATTTATAATCTCAAAAAATATAATTTACCAATCATAAGATTCAAATGCCTTTCAATAATAAAATCATAGGGATTTTTTTTTGGCAATACATCTGTCCCTTAATATTTTCTGATGTCAAATGAATGGCAGGAGAAAGAGAAATGGGTCAGGTAGGATCTTTCTGGCATATTGAATATATTGCTATATGATATTTTATATATGCTGTCACATATTTTCAATCACTTTGTCAGCCTCCTCTCTTGTTTTTTACAATTTCTCTCTCTCTTTAAAAAAAAATCTATTTATTATTTCAAATCCTAATCTCCTTCTTTCAGTTTCCTGAATCTAACTACTACCTGCAGAAGCAGTAATTTGTGATTCAGTTCATTGTTACGTAGTTTCTACTAAAGGAAGTTAATTCTTAAATGATTCCTGTAAATTAGTTTTCCAGCAAAAAATGAGTCTTGATGTTTGTTGGATGCTGCACCAAAATCTGATGATGCAAAGACATCTGGGCTAAGGCAGAAAGGAGATTTAAAGCTGACTTTTTTCTTCTGAACTCATTCTGCTCTCCCACACACATACATGCACAATTTCTCTCCTCTGCCTCCTAGTACATTTGCCACCTCCTTTCTTTCTTACTTTTTTTTCTTTCCCTCCCTCAATAAATGTCTAAAAACTGGAATTAGAGACTGGTTACAGTCATGTTGAATTCATTGTAAAAAGCAGCTTTGACTGCCCTGCCCAGGGAGCAAAAATCAGCATTTCTCAAAGAATATGGCATGCAGTGGTAATTAAGAAAACAAACATTGAAAGTCCTCTCAGACCTCTGATTTCTATTTTTGATAGCTACTTTTTCTCAAAGTTTTAATTTAAACTCTTTTTTTTTTTTTTTTTTTTTCTTAAGGGACATGCCTTATATTTCTAATTCTTTTAACACTGAGTGTAAAGAGTAATGAATTTAAGGACAGTCACTGCTTTGTTAAAAAAGACACTTTTTTCTCGCCTGTGCTTAGATATGCTCACCACAGGATGAAAGCTGCAGGCTTTCCTTAGCTAAGATACTGCAGAGCCCTAGTGAATATAAGGGGGTTTTATACCTCCCAGACAGAATACATATCAGCAGAGAGATTAGGATGGGGCCTGGAAGTCATAAAATATTTTTGAAACTACCAAAGTCTAGTCTTCACCAGTACTTCATCTCAGTGGTAGTTACCACAAAAATACAGATGGGTTTGTGCTGAAAAAAGACTATGTGAAAGAAATAGTATCTGTCTGATATTCAGAAAACTTCTAAATGTTAGTGGCCTTGAAAGCAAAGGCTTGGGAAGAGCTGCTGACTATTCTAATGGCTCCTTGCTTGCAGTGCTACCTTTGAAGGTATTAAGCTTATTTGTTCCAGAGGAAGGACCCAGCTGATGCAGTTACAATCCCCAAAACTGTGAGCTAAGTGCAACTTACATCATGCTGCCATTCAGAAAGGTGATGCTAGATGTTGAGAAAGAAAGTTTTAAAAATTCTACTAAGATCTCTTCACAATTAATTGTAATTTCTAAAGGTTGAATTCACATGTTTCTCAACCTCTGCAATTCCCAGTAGCAGTATTATATTTTTTTTTTCTCAAGCTCTCTTAAGGAATTTTATCATCCTCTGAAGAAATAGCAATTTTTTTTTTCTGTGTCACTTAAAGGAATTAATTTTAGGAAGACTTTTGCATTACAAAATATCTTCTTTGTTCCCTTTGAGGTTTTCAAGGTTTAAATGTTTTGCATCTGCTGGCCCTTTTTTTGGTTATCTCTTTTTGTGGTACAGAGCAAAGACTTAATGTTAATTAGATCATGGCAGACAGACTGATGTGATGGGTAAGGAAAAAAACCAACCAAACCCTTTGCTATTATCTAAGACATCGAGACTTGTGGTATAAAAAGTAGAAGACTCCTTCATTGTCTGATCTTGGACAAACTTCCTAGAAGTATTTTGGGGCAAGTAGGGTTTTTGGTGTCTGACACACAGTTCATATTTGCTTTTGTCCAGTGTCAAGTTTAACATGGCTACAGATTTGAGGACTTTGGGGGAATATAATGCCAGTATTTTATGATATCCATTCTTCAGTTTATGTCTGAGAGAAAAATGCTTCTCTAATTATAGTGGACAGAGGTTTTCTTATTCATTTATCCTATGACCATTTGGAAGGCTCAATCTATCAAATCTTTGTAGTAGAACAACATGAAGCAGTTTAAGCATTTAATAAATCTCCTCTTCAAGGTAAAATGAAGCCTGAGAAGAATGTTTTGGATAAAAATCAGCTACAAATCATTAATGAAGAGATGCTCTCCTCTCTCATTTTGCTCTGAAATGTGGCAGTACTGTGATACAAAGGGACTGAACAACTCTATCTAGTAAAATCTGGATTTTTCTTCCTTCATTAGCACTCTCAAGAAATTTTCATCCAATCTCAGCAGGCCATGTGCAGGAGTATGGGGAGGTAATTTGTACTCTGGTGCTGATTTATTCTTAGTCATTAAGAAGATGCTGGAATGAAGGGGCCAAATCAGTAAGCAAAATGGGCACCCCGATGGGTATGGGCTGAATATAAGTTTTGTAGGAGAACTGAGGTGAAAGACTGCTACTAAACATCTCCCTTCCTTCCAAAACTGGGACTACAGTTTGGATACTGAATGACCTAACAAAAAAGAGATGATAAATTCTGAAGAAACACAGATGTTTGTGACCCAAATTTGAATTCTGATTTATATGTTTATTTGGGCTGGCCATTTTTCCTTTTCCCCAAAGTACCCTGCCATTTGAAGTTGAGCAGTGTATATTTAATTTAAAATAAATATGGTATCAGGTATTATATAATTAGATCTATACAGGAATTTAGGAATACCCTAAAACAGCCTAAATTTCTTCTTCAGATTTATGAAAAGATTACTTAAATATGAAAAGATAAATAAAAGTTAAACATATCCAATATTAAAGGCAGGCAGATTGCAGAGGTGAATGCAAAATTTTCAAGGTGCAGAATCTCAGTTCTGTTGAACGTGAAGGATGAAAGAAATAAAGAACATCTAAAATTATTAAAGTCTACATTTTGATATTACAAAAATATTCTAAGTCAATCTGTTCATATTTATATTCAGTGCTACCATGGTGGTAACATCACACTGGTGAGTCAAAGTACAAAAAGAGAAGCTTTACTTTTTCAGAAGTGAGTAGGAGAGCAGTTTTCATGCATCTGCAGAGATAGCAGTAAGACTTACTGGAGTTTGTGCAGAATAAATTTCTCAATCGCTTACAAATGACTGTCAGATGTAGGGCAGCATGCAAAACAAGCAGATCACAAACCCAACCCCAGAATAGCCCAAGAACAGAATTCTTGAAACTTTTGCAGTAATATAACATTATAAAATAAGAAAATACAGTACGTAATAAAGAAGGTTCTGGAGTAAGTATGTTGCTTTACTCCATATTATGCATAATTATTCATATTGATGAATTAGCTATGGTAAAAAATAAAGTACTGCTGTCACACAGTAGGATAGAAAATGTATGAATAGTCAATCACGTAACACTTCTTAAAATTAATTTCTTGTTTGAAAAGATATATTTTTCTCTGTGACCACTGATGCCTCAGACCAAGGAAACACCAAAATGCTTCCAAAGTATTTGTTATTACATAATCTCAGTGAAAAGAACCTGTTGTTTCCTTGGTTATATTTTAAAATAATTAGGAATATCTTAAAATATAAGAATGCATACTGTATAAACTGCTCTCAGTTTTGACAGCATGTCTTCATCTGCAGCTAAGAACACTTCTGTTTTTAGACACTATTTGTAGACACTATCTTGTCTAGAGATAAATGAAATTTAAAATGAGTATTTATTTTCAGATATTTACCAGCTTTTTTTGCTGCAGTAGTTAGCAAAGGCAAATACCATCAATTGAAAGCTGTGTAGTAGAATTTTTTATTTCCTTCTTGTTATCAACTCCAAAAGAGTCAGACCTGTTTATCTTCAATTAAATTTCCTCTGGCCTCTGTCATACTCTTCAGCCCGCAATCAAAAGTAGATAAAAATGTTTTCCAAGTGGTTTAAGTTGCTTTTTACGTTGCATGAAGCCAGCAGTTTTAAAGTCCTTAATGAAAAACAGAGATGCTGCCAATGACAGAATACTAACTTCTATTTCTGTCATGGTATATTTCAAGTTTTTATGAAGGATTTTGAAAGCTAGATAAAAAAAACCCTATTTTATACGTGACAAAGTTTCTGACATAATATAGTCAGCTGAAGACTAAAAAATATCTGGTTATTATTTTTTCAGTATATACATATTATGAAGCAGCAAGTCACAGAGACTTCAATTCTGCAGTGTATTAGCACATAAATGTCTGCCTCCAAACTGCAATTTCAACAAGAAAATTTACCTTAACTTGATTTAGCTGTTTGTTCTTGTCTTGATTTTAGTCATTCTGAAATCATAAAGTTCAGTCTTGCCTCAAACACAGCAGTGGAAAGTTATCTAAAGAGATCTGGACACATTGCCCAACCTGCTGAATTTGATTCTGTTAAGCCTGAGCTCCCAATTAAAGTTCAATTTTTCATACAGAGAGTTCTGTGAATGAAGAAAGATGTATTCAAATAAATTAAAACTGCTAAGTGCTACTTTAAGCAATAGATTTATTTCTTTTTAATCATTGAACTCTTTGTTTGGAAACTCTAGAAGTGTACATTTCAGGAAAAGTACGTGTTATATGGCATTTCTTGGACAGATCATGTTTTATTTCATTGTCTTTTTCCATCCAAGGAATATTTTGCCTCCAGTTTCACCTTATTATCAATATAAGAATTAGTGGTAAATTATTATACAAGGTAAAATCCAATAATCAATAGGAAAATTTTCCTCAGGCTTGACTAGCTGCAATAAACATCTCCTGGCAGTGATAGAAACTGATCTTTAAAAGCAAAATACATTAAGGTTTTGGGATATTTTTCTCTGCTAAAAATAAAATTAGACTATGAACTAAAGGAAGTCATCAGATAACACAGCATGCAAAATGCTGTATATAAAAAAATACAGCATACAGATGACAAAAGGGGATAAATTATTTCTTTTTAATGATAAATTATCATTTTTTCCATAGCAATTTAAAAACAAAATGTAAATGTTGGCTGTACAAATAAAAGCCTTCTTTGAAAGGGTGTATCTTTCAGATGACACCATGTTGAAATGCATCACTATTTCGTAAGCTGATTCATTTGACTTCTATGATTTTATTACCTGATTATTTATGCCTTTATGCAATTTTCTTCTAAAGAGGTTTGGTGCTAATTTGTTTCTTGTAGCATTACTGTTTAATTAGGCAATCAACTTTGTGTCTACCTGCTGTTGGAAAAAAAAAAGTGACAAGCTTACACAATGTGTTAATTTAAAACTGCAAAATATCAACTTGAACTAAAAACCCCAAATGGACTTAAAATACAGCTGAGGATTGTTAATGGTGAGATTTTTATGTTAGTACAACACAATTGCTGGGGTATAACTCATGTTTTCTTGCATAGAATATAACATACATTTTTCAAATAAAGCATTATTTAACTTGGTAATCCTTCTGGGACTTGTAAAATCCCTGAAAATCTCATGTTTAAGTTTGACCAGATTTTTCTTCCTTTTCTCAAGTCAAGTAATGTCTTTTATCCTTTAAAATTCTTACTGCAATCCCTGAGATCACTTGCAGGATAAAGTGATGCCTATTCTCCCAAGAATGTGAGAATTCTCAACATAATGTCCTTTGGAAGGTGTAGCACATAAAATCAGCAAATTTCTTCAAAAGAGAAGAACTTAAACATGTCTGAAGCATACCACCAATTTAGGGATTTCTGGTACAACATATGGAGTCAATTCCCAAGTTATGGACCACTTTTAAAAAAGAAAAAAGTCCTAGCAACAATTTTTTTTTTCTGTATTGAAAAACCTGCAAAAATAATTATCTTCAAAACCTCATAATGCAGTCCAGAGTAGCTCATTTTGGTTACTCAGTGGGGAAGAAAACAAAGCTACTGAACATTTCTGAGCCCTGGGTCTCAAATTATTTTATGCCCCTTTCCACCTGCAAAGTAAGTGGAATCATAACTAGAAAGAGTCTAAAGGCTTGAAAATTTATAAGCAATGAAATGGCACCCAAACTCTCTTTTATATGCTTGCCTAAAAAATAAAAAATACCTTTCAAGTACATGTAATATCTTGCAGTGAAAATATTTTTTAATAACTTCTTTTTACCCCTTTTTCATGTGATATTCTCAAGCTTTTCATAATGAACAGGAAGACTACACGTTTATAATAACTTTTTTAAATAAAAAGCTCTCTTTGTAATGCACTATTTCAATTTCAAAATTTAAAGGAAAAAAGCTCCAAAGTACAGAAAGAATTTTTATAAGCTAAGGAACAATTGTGTTACTTTATTACTAGTTTGCTATGGAATTTCTGGCTTCAGAAACTGCCACTGTTAGTGGCAGTAGAGGAGTAAAGAGCTGTCCCTGTTCTTGTATTTAACTTATTTTTTCAATTAGGGTTTAAAAAAAATTCAATGGTTTAAAAATAAATAATTCATACAATTAATCATCCCACTGAAATGGGATCTTTCGTTCTTCTTTTGTTTGATGCTTCAGTAATCTTTTCAGCTTTGCAAAGCTTAAATCTTCTCACAATATGTTTCAGTTATTGGCCTAATTAACATACAGCATTACATGATTGAGTGATCAGTGCAAATTAGATACCAACAGGGGCCATTGACCTAATGTGCAGACAATCCCCAAACTAGATCCTTAAAATTTGTAATGACTTCAGAGTGCAGAGTTAGCACCATGTAGTACTCTGTGGCTGAGCCCTGGGGTTAAAATTAGTTCTCCTGCAGTTAAGAAAAGTAGAGAGGACTTGAGTGTGCCCAAAACACTTCACAGTGTCTCAATCCTATCAATGAATGGATCAGAAGGAAGATGAAAAGTGACCTCAGTCATTATTGTTATACCGTTGCAAAATTTAAAATGACATTTTGAACTGAACTGTCCCTTTCTTTGGGAAAGCTCAGCCTCTTTATGATACTCATTTTGCTGGAAAGAGGAGTGGGGAGGTAACATTAAATTTGGACATTTGTAACAAATTAAAAAGTTTATACTTCTGATGGAAAAAAATCTCTGAGCATCAGTAATTATTTGGTGGACTGTTACCTTAAAGCTGTTCACAGGTGTTGATGACTAGTACTCCTCGGGGGGCAGAGCCAAGGGTATTTGCAAAGCCAAAGCCAAGTGGATCTCTTGGCTTTGCTTGACTCCTTTCTAGGACTTATTTTGAGGAATAAAAGGCCTGATACCATTGGATTAAGGTCAGAAGCATTTCTGCTGCTAAACTTTGGGGAGGAGGGATATGAAAACACTCTTTAAAATGTATCCAAGAATGCGTTTGGATTTTGTGTGTGACATCTGTCTGTGATAATCTATTTTAAGAACAGCTAGGCTGTGTGCTGTGTAAAAGTGTGGTTTGCCTTGTTAGAAACTTTGCCATTTAGGCAGTTGTTGAGCTGCTTACCTTGCAGCCTTGCAACAGTTTTGCAGAACCTGCTTCCGTGACTTCCCAGTTTACTCCATTATAAGCTAGACCTGTCACCCACAGGTGACAAGTGGCACAGTCCACCAAGCCCACCCTTACCCAGCAAATACCTGGACCACCAAGTTTTTGCTGGTGTCTGAAAGCATGAGTGATGTCAGGGTTGTTTGTTTTCCCTGATATTAGATGACAGATTGAATCAAGTCCCATTTTTTAAAAAGTTTTCTTGGCATCTGAAGCTAAAATATTCTTTGTGACACTTCCGACTGAATAAGTGTGCACTTCAAAACATGGACGTAGGTTTGTCTGTCATTTTTTGCCCATGTGTACAGCTTCACAAAGTGAAAGAAAGGGAGATTTATTGAAAGAGGCTTCTCATAATTTCCACTTATTTTTAATTCATTTGTTCATCCATTCATTCACATATTTTGAAAAGACTCTGTTCATTTCATTTGTGCATAGCAGATAAAATTAATTACTGCACTGCAGATAATAGCACATAAAGGTCATCCTCAGAACTGTGTTTCACTTTGGTGTCTTTATCATGCTTTGAAGATAATGGTTTGATGTTGTTTGTACACTATGGAGTGCACTTCTATCCCTTGGGAAGCCTACTGAGAAAACAAATAATAGTAACAGAATGGTAGAGCATAGCTGTTCTGCGGTGTTTGTCCCTGCTTTAAAAGTCTCAGCTGCTTAAAGCAGTGCCTGATGACAGTGCAGAGATCCTCAGTCCATAAACATGAAGGTATCAATCCGAAGACACTGAAATTGATGTATCTGTGTGTGAGGAAAAGGGATGTGCTGCTCTGGCAGCTATTAAATTATTCACAATGATTTGTTGCTGTGGTGCATTTCTGCAACATTCTTCCTGTGCATCCTTTTCTCACCCACTGCTGGATTAGTCAGTTTTCAATGGGTCTGGGATCACAGAAAGGTGTTTTGTTTATCAAACGTTTTTCCCCACACACGGTACAGGAGTATAAATGAGGTTGCTTGGGAGAAAAGTGTTAGATTTCATCAGTATTCACACAGATTTTTTTTCCTATAGACAAGTGCTATGGGTTTACTAATGGTCATAGAGCATATGGTTCAGCTTCCCCACTCTGAACTGGGCGACAAACGAGGTGCATCATCAATGAAGATGCAGACAGCAAGCAGCATGTGTTCAGGGCCTGCTTTGGGAGAGATTTCATTTTTTCTTTTCATGTCTGTGAGCAGGGCCAGGTTTGTCACGTGATGGAGTTAGCTGGGCCTCATTGAGATTTTTGTCACATCATGGACCTGTGTGGGTCATGAGAAGGCTCCTGGGCCAGGCCTGTCTCATGTAATCCCAGCCCTGGCTGTGGTGTGACTCTGCTGCTTCTCCCAGCAGAGCAGCTGGGAAGCAATAAGTTGCCAGGACTTTGGCAGGGAAGGGAGAAGATGAGGAACAAGGAGTGATATGAGGAACTTGGGGGTTGGAGCTTGATAAGAGCTTAAGCTGCCTTTCTTCTTGACAACTAGCCCCTGATGTATGTTAGAGGTATGCTGCTGCTAAGAGGTGATGGTATGGCTTAGAAAAGCATTTTTTGGATGCATGAAAAGATGAGAGAGAGAGAGAGGAAGGTGGCCCCATTACAGCTTAACTTCTCATAAGCAGTCTGTAGAGTTCAAATAATTTCTGACCTGTGAAATAGCAACATATCTTAAAGATCCTCTTTTTCAAATAAAATCAAGAGTATACATTTTAAGTTATCTGGGAGGCTTGGTATTTTTTTAGGAATGGTAATAATAATGTTTGAAAACTTCTCCTTGTAGACATTGCCTGATTCAGAACATTTAATGCTGTCCAAAAATCTGAGTAATTTGTCCAATATCTTATTGAAACCATGTCGAATTTCAGGCAGCTTTCCCTAGAAAGATGCCTGCTTACTTTTCCACTAATTAACAATGAATGTTCAAAGTATGGTTTATAGAAAGAACTGGAATCCTAGCAGTAGTCATGACTACAACCAGTTGATGGACTACTGTGAAAGGCATCTGCTTATGGCCATGCAGTTGTGGGGAGTATGACAATCTTTTTGTCAAGGTCACAGTCATTCCTCAGAGAAACTGAGATAACTCTCAGTACATCAACCCAGCATTCAAATAATGTGGCTTGCAAAGAAACACCCTGTATAGAAATTTAAAGAGAAGAAAACACCATTTAGTGCTTAACTTGAGCTCTTGTGGGTGATGGGATAGATTCTTTCTAGGTATATATAAGCTCTTTTCTTTCTAGGAATATATAAGTTCTCATTGTGGTTTAAGCCCAGTTGACAACTAAGCACCCTTAGCCACTCACTCAACCTCCCTCTCTCCATACTTTGCCCTGGCAGACAGGGGAGGAGAATTAAAAGTAAGACTTGAGAGTTTACGTAAGAATAGTTTAATAATTGAAAACAAAGTAAAATATAATAGTAATAGCAGTAAATAATTGTAATAGTGGTAATAAAAAGGGAAAGAGAAAAGAATCCAAAAGTGATGCACAATGCAATTATTAATGAACTGCTGGCTGATGCAGGCCCTGTTTCTGAGCTCAGATTGGTCCCCCTTCCACATAACTCTGACAGTTTATATTCTGGGCCTGGTGTTCTGTGGTGTGGAATATCCCTTTGGCCAGCTCAGGTCACCTGTCCTAGCTATACTCCCTCCTATTGAGGGTTTTTTTTGTTTTTTTTTTTGTGGACCTGCTTCAGTGGCAGAGCGGGAGGGCAAAAAAATATAAAAAATCCTTGATTTACTATGAACTTGACCTATAAAAACCCAAAACACCAGAGTCTTTTCAATGTCATTCTGTATCCAAAACACAGCACTGAGAAGAAATTAACTCTATCCCACCTGAAACCAGAACAGCCATAAAAAAAAGAGATATCCCACTCTGCATTATGAGCAAGTGTTGTACAGGTCAGAGGTGTTAAATTTGAAGTGTTTAGAGCACATCCGGGTCATCTGCAACCAGGAAAAGATGCAGTATATCCAAAGTACTTGTAATAGGCTACAAAATGGTTTGAATTACCTCTGATGCCTTTGATAATTACAATGTGATCCTTGGCTATTGATAGAAGTATTTCAAAGGAGACATAGAACTGAGTCTCGAGGACGTTGTTAGTGCTGATGAGATTGCTCATAATCAGTAAGTGGTTCATCATGCTCTTAAAAGCCAGTTGGGAAAGCCAGTAATACAGAAAAAAGCCTCAAAGGAATGGTGTCACTGTGTGTCACATTACTCATATCATTAGATGGATTCTCATAATAGCTTTTTGTCTGGAAATAATTCTTCATGACAAGCAATATTTGTGTCATTAAATGTTGGTTCCATGTAATAGGACCCAGGCTTGAAGAGTGTAAGAGAAAAATTGGTGAGATATTTTGAAGCTCAGATACATGCTCTAGCTTTTTTCAGTGAAAGGACAATAAGATAAACATGCAATTAGAAAAAATGAGAAAAAAATTCCAAGAGTAAACTACTTTTTTTTTTTTTCCATCCTTCATTTCCTACATTTATTTAGAAAAGGTTCAGTGTGCTTTGACAGTGGTTGCCCTGCCAATAGATTACTGCTGTCCAAAAGGGAAAAGCATTTCTGCTGTAAGTACCCCTTCAATTTTGGGAAGTAGCTCTTTACACACTGGTTACTAAACCTAAAGGTAATGAAAGCCACTGTAATTTTGACATCCTTTCTAAGATTTTTAAGAGGTCCAGCTGTTCTGAAACAATGAAACTTAGCTGTTCAGGATGATATGTTTAAGTTTATTCACGTTGTTAGGTCTTTTTCCTGTAAACAATTGTACAGAGTTGTTCTTCAGGGCTTGTTTATGCTCAGTAGCTGCTTAGTGACTGGAGAATCTATAGGGTGCTTTCTTCTTCACCGACTGACCCCATCCATTTCTTAAAAGGAAACTGTCAAATCAAAAGCAGTGCAAAAAAGAGGTTCCTTTTAAATTCAGAATAACTTGAAAATAACCAGTGGTCAGCTGGTTGTTCTGTTTGTTGCCAAGTCACAGGCTGCACCCCAAAAAGGCTGTTTGTGAGTGAAAGCCTAGCATTGACTGAAATGAAAGCTGGACATTAACCTATCTGTGAGGATCTGAGCCTTGTCGAGGAGGGGAAGAAAAGCATAAACCCTTTAAAAGTGCTTTTTTCAGATACTGTGCATCTCTTGAAGGTGTGCCAGAGACTGTTAACTCATTTAGCAAGATTATTTGATCTGTTTTCTTTTCTTATGACAATAGATAAAGGTGCACTTCCTCCTGCAAATCTGCACAGCAGAGCTCATTTGGGCAAAATTTCATTGTTCCATACCCAATAATTCTCAAGTCTAAAGCGAGACAGTAGGAACACAGTAGGTTCAGACCTATTAAACAACGCAGGAAGCTGAACTGCTTCCAGAGAGCTTGCTTTGTCTCCTGGCAGACTCCCCGAGACTGGATATTATGGGAAGACACCTCTGTCCCTCCTCCACCTCCCATCTCCAGCCCTTTATGTAAGAGATTCTGCATTCTCTTGTTTTTGCAGCAAAGAGGTGGCTCCATGGAGGGGCCCACATTCACAGCTTTATTTTCCCCTGCAGGGTGTGCTGGTGGTGTGAGTATTAAACTTAAGGTTTACAACTTACATATGTACAACTGCCCCAAAGCAAGGGGCCTGGGACTTCCATGGATGGCCTGTGACTCTTCATCTGTCCAAGAGCAAAGTTCCCCTGCAAAACAACACCACATGGGTGGTCCCACAAGGGGCAATGGGCAGCACCTGCTCATCCCTCCAGCCCTTCCAGAGAACTGGAATTGGGTTTCCTTGTGGCAAACCCCAAATGAAACACGGTGCTGTGCTTTCTCCAGGGCAAGCACATGTGGTCAGAGAGACATCTAGTGAGTTAGCTTGGAGAAGTATTTCTCACAAGTTTGAGTTTTGACCGGTTCTCAGGGTGATAAGGAGAAAGTTCCCAAGGTGATAACATGGTCAAAAACAGATTGGAATCCGTGAAAAACAAGCTGGAAAAACAAGAAGGAGTTCACAACAAGGACGGACACCTGGTGTTTTTTCCGTGGGACACATCCTGGGAGATGTTTATCCCTGTGGACCAATGAACTACAGTTCTGTTCTGGAACATGCTTTAAATATGGGCTCTTGGTTCAATAAAATCGGCTTCTTTTCCCAAAAGGAGTCCGTGTGCTTTACTGTTCCTTGTGTCTTTTTCTCCTTTTACTTAGGTCCGATACCACAAGCACAGGCACCATAAGCTTTTGATGTGCTTCCTGCCAAACAGGCAGTAGCCTGCTCATCACCTTGCTTGATCCACTCATTGCAAAAGAAGACTAAGGGTAACCAGCTGGGTCAAGGCTGGGAGGATTTTCTTAGCCTCAGCACAAGAGAGGCAGCTGTGGTAGTAAGGGAAATTGTGTGAAGCATATCTAATCTCTCCTAGTCACACGTATCTGCTGATGCCTTAGAAAGGCATCTGGCTTGTAGATACCAAATCACATTATCCAGCATCCTGGGCAATATATCTCATACTGCTTCGAGCTCTGCTCTGCCACCAGAGCGCAAGAAGTGCTGAAATCCAGGTGCTGAAGCAGTCAGCCCGTTCTTGAGGTGATCACAAATAGAAACAAGCATCTTTATGTTATTTCCAGCCACCCATAATTTGAGTCAGAACTCTTTTCAGTCTGACCTGAAATAGCAGTATCACTTTGTATCTTCAGTACTATCTTTTCCTTGTTTCTGAATGTGACAGTTGTTCCCACTCATATGGAGGAAAGGAGTGCTTCTGAACCCCAACGTGCCATGATGAGAGCAGAGGACTCATAAATTCCTAATTTCCTATAGGGCTCATAAGGCTGATGGTAAGCCTTTCTCCAAACCCATGAGACAATGTCACCTAATCTAGCACAACAGCTTTTGTCACTGCCATGGCATCCACTAACTCCAGGCTTCCTCTTCTGTTTTAACCTTGGAAGATTTACATCTCAGTGAAGTCTTGGATGTGCCAGTTTACTTCCTAAAAGCTTCTGTCTCCACTAGATGAGGCAATGCTGAATATTTTAGACCCTGTGAAGCTTTTGTGGCTTTGCAGCTATATTGGTCCAAAAAAACTGATGAATTTGTGCTGATAGTTGGATTTAAGAATTTATTCTGCTTACTCTGGTGACACATTATAGCTGTGCTACCACAGATCAGTTGTTACAAGTGAGGCCTTACCTACAAGATGCTCTAAAATGGCTACTATTTCTGTACAAGAAAAATGTCATAGTTAGATTTGGATCTCTCCTGATAGCTGAGATCTGCAGACAACTTCTCTCCTTTGTAGCAGAGCTCAGTGCTCAACCTTAGAAGGCACATTTGGATCCACCACCCAGATTTGGTCAGTTAGGTTAATTAGGAATCTCCTTTTAACTATCCCTCTTTTTCTCAAAACAGGAGTATGGGAAGTTCTCTGGTAAGCACCCTGAATAAGAACAGAAGATCATTGAAGAAAAAAATGAGTGTTTCTTAACAGTACCTGGAATTTGATAGGAAACACCCTCCCTTCATCACTACCTGTATCCTGTTTTCTTGTTAAAGTGTCCTGTCTTTGCAAATAGTGAGATTATAAAAATTTGAAATTACTTCCTGGCTAATATGGATTTTTAGACTCATGACTGAATATATGTTGCATTGAGTTTTCAGATGTTTCCATTAGCAAAACTCTTCTGTTATTCTGCAGGCATTCACCCAGAAGGGACACAATTTGCCCCTCTGTTTGATGCTGCAATCTGCAATTGCAGTGAGTTGCTGGATGCCTAGCAATGCCACACAGCAGTTTCTGCCTTTTTACACTGTGGAACAGATACTGATCACCACATTTGCTACCAAATGCTGTCATGCTCTAACACTCTCTCTTTAACCTTGAAAAGTCAGGATCACACAGACCAGTACATTCTACTGCATAACTCATAAAGAAATCTAAGAAATGTATTAGCATTTTCTTTACTTTCTTTCACTGGAGTATGCCACAAGAAAACTTTGCATATAAACCTTCCTGTGAGCTTGGTGGCAAAGTAATATTAAACTGGACATGTAGTTGGGACAATTTTGAAGGGAACTCTAAATTTGGTGATGGAAGGTGTTTAAACTTAATAAGCATCTGTAATGGACTTTACACTTTGTGCAATTGGAGTGCTTAGTGATTATTAGATAGCTGTTAGGCAGAGAATTAAGGCTTAATGTAGATTTCAATGTGTTTGGTTTGACAGAGGCCATGCAATTTTTGTGTAACACAGTAACATTGATAAGCTAATACAAGCACTTCATGCAGGCGTGCTGTCCAAGTTTTCTTATTACAATTATGCATAATAACAATACAGTTATATGAAAATGACAGTGCTTGGGTAATCATAGTACTGGGAGCATTTGTCCTTTATTCTGAGGAGCAGAGAAGCGGAAAAATGCTGGATGTGGGGAAAGGAAATTAATATTTGCCCTTGCAGAACACTCTCCTTCCACTGGATTTGCATACAACTCATCATACCTTCTCTGCATCTTGATTATGCTTCTGTCCAATTCAGCAGGAGAACTGTTTTAGTTTGATGTTGGGGGACAGGTCTGAACTTAGAAAAAATTAGTTTTTATTATTCTTGTAGAAGAGTGTACACAAGCATGCAATGGTTTTCTCTGATTGCCCCGCTGTCTTCATATCCAAGTAGTACTTAGCATTGGTCTGACTGGTAGGAAGATCCACGGGGTACAGGGGGACAGACACACTGGCTATAAACATGCTACTTTCCAGATAAGCAGTATTTTCTGCAGTGGCTTTATTCTCATGCTGAAGGTCTCTTCTGTGGCCCTGGGCGTTAAGAAGTTTGCCCATGCTACATCTCCTTCCAGGCCTCTGCAAAAGATCCTGAGCAAAGTTGCCCATGAGTACATGGTTGCTCAGCACTATAGAGTACAGTTAAACATGCTCACTTAAGTTTCAAGACTGACTTTTAACCCATGTGACTTGGACAGGCTCCTCTTCTAAGCTTTTACCCTGCCAAAGTATGCTCGAGATGCTGAGTAAAGGGACCTTACTTGGTGATCAAAAATTTTGCCCACCCATTCCAATTCTTCCTGCAAAGACTGGTGAAACTCAAAACATGACTTGTTGACTCCTCATGTGTAGTTTCATCCTATCTGGATTCCTTTTCTTCCTTCTAGTGAAGTCCTCCTTTAGTGAAATTGTACTAAAAATAGATGTTGGCTTATGCTCCAGCACCACTTTGTGTAACTGCTGAGTGCTGGATGCTGAAGCAAGGATGTCTGAACTTCTCCTTCCAAAGAAGCTGCTTACACCTCCAAAAATAGTATTTAAATAATATTTAACATGTAAACCTATGTCATTTTTCACCTGGTTAATTCTGAGTGCCTATACTTGCCTGTTACTGCATTTAACAAAAATACAACACATTTCTGAATTTTATATATCTTGATTAATTTTTGGCTAGCTTATACTGGGTTTTTTTGAGATTTTATGTACCTTAGCAGATGGTGTTAAAGTTTCTATGAATATTTTAATTTCTTTCCACCTTCTTAACATTACCCTTTGCTTTTAATTATTTGCTTGCAAACTAGCTGACACAAACTAGTTGAACACACTGAGGACAATGAATTGTAGTAAAAATATAAATTTTAAGATGTCAAGATTTAAGCATTTGACTCCTTTTCAGGAAAAACTTTTCAAGTATGTATCAACCTCTTTATTACAGGTTATTATTTAAAAAATAGTAATAATAATTCAAAAATCCATTATAGTGTTATAGAATAGGTATGCCTGAAATTTGGCTGTGTATTGTCTTGGATACAGTCACACTGAAAGTGAGAAACAAAAAGATAAACTTTATCATATTCCAGTTTGGCAAAAAAAAATCTTTTTGTGTTGGTTGCATAGAACTGGGGCCTTTGTCAACAAAAATTCTGGGAACAGATTTTTACTCAATTATGTCATAATCTCATTTTCAGCCATCTAAATATATAGCATTTTCCAAGGTGTACAGTATGTGCTATTAATATGGTTCAGAAATATCTGTAGGCATTTAATTCTGAAAGTTAATTATTTCAGACAGGAATGATATAGGTGAAGTGCCATTAAATGTACTGCTGGTTAATATAAAAGAAGACTTTTAGGAGAGTCTCTGGAGTGCTGGTTAAAGTTAGACAGGACACTTCATGGTGCTCAGAGTTGTGCTGTGTCTCAGACAGTGAATCCACAATCTGACCCAGTGGGAGCTTCTAAAGGCTGAGAACTTTTGAAGTAATGTACATATGAAAGCATATACATTGCATCCAATCATATTAATTTGATTTTAGTCAGTAAAAAAAGAATTCTTTTTCTACATACAAAAGTAATGGCAAAACCAAACCAAAATAGAGAAAATTTTAATGGTTATATGTTCTAAAAATAGTATTCTTGCTGCCCTATCTTTTACTAATGGCAATCTCCCCACCTTATAATCTTATATTTCCTGCATCATTTGCTGCAGTATAGAATGTCATGTTTTTAAAGAACTGCATCTGTCAATGTATGGAATAGTTTTACAAGGTCTTGTTGATGACAGTGTGAATTAAAAAAAATAGCTTAAGAACCTTAAGTTTCAGGTGATTTTTTTTTGTTAACCTACCTGAAGCCCAAACCTGAATCCAATTGAATTTTAATAAAGGAAATAAATAAAAAGAAATTCATGCATTCCAACTAACGACAAAAACATATTCATTCTCTCATGATTGTAAAATATCCTCACTTTTCTCTCTTTTTAGAACTTTCTGTGCCCTTCAGCAGCTACATTTTACACTCTTACAACCTACAACTTTTCAGTCTGCTTTTCCACAGCCATTACACTGTTGTACTCCCTCTCAGCTCCATTAAAAACCATCTTCTTAGTTCAGCAGTGAAGCTGAACTTCTTCTACCTGGCATCAGCATAATTTGCCATCAGATAAAAAATTTGGTCCAACTACTGATAGAGTTGCACAGGTTTCTGGTTTTATAAAAAAGGAAAAGCCATATTTAGCTAGAGTTATATTTACTGAACTGCAGCCTGAAGCTGAAACCAGTTTTCATTTTGAAGTTCTGCTTTTCCCCAGCTATAGTACTGGCTTGCAATACTGGCTCGACATAAAAAAGACTAAATTCAGGCTGGAAGAAAATGTTAGTGTCTTCTGAAGATTTCAAAATGAAAAGAAACTCATCTTTGTGTCATCCTTCTCTAAAGCTGACTTTGGTCTGTCCATCTCCACTGCTCAAAATAGCCCCTTACTGACATGGCAGAATTATTCTCCTTGCCCACCTCTATGGTATCTAAACTACAGGAACATCAGTTGTATCAAAGCCAGGCTCTAAGTAGTTCTGTAGTCTACAGTCTGTGGTTCAGTTCTTACATCACTAGTGGGAGTTTTTTTCCCTGCTGCAGAAGGACGAGAACATTATTCTAAGTGTGCCCATGGAAATATACTGGGAAAGCTATAAATATGAGTGTATTAATTAAATGCTTATATGCTCTGACATTTAAAGACACTCAGTAGTAGTCAAAGCTTATATGGCTGTGAGCAACAAGGTCTATTGTAATTTTTTCCTTTTATTTACAAGGAACGTTCCCCATGTGTTCTGAGCATTCATTTTTTTTACAGTTGCTATCAAAGGTAAATTAAAACCATTTTTGGCTCCTATAACTTTATAGAGATAAGATGGGTTTTGTGTTGGTATTTTGACTTTTCCATGGTCTTTGTTTTTTAATTTTGCCTGAGGAAGAAATAGGTGCTTGTCTTAAGTCATTGCAAACATATAGTTTTAGTAGAGTCTTCTCATTTAAAGAGCTTCAGATATCTTTTTCATGAACAGGGTATAGAAAAAAAATAATCAAAATTTATCTAAGTAGAAAAAAGCCCCCTAAACAAACAAAAAAAAAAGAACTAATAATAAAGCTTAAATACATAATAATGTCCTTTGTATTACCTAGCAAATATATGTAGAGGAAGCATTCAGTTGCAAAATCTCACGTGCTTAGCATTTTTAAAATATTAATAAAATGTTATTGGGACATTACTGGTTTGTTTATACCCACACTTACCTTTTATTGGTACTGCTGTACCTGTTTTGCCCTTCATACTTGGCCGAATAAAAGATCATGAGTAGTTACAATGAATAAAGCATGTGAGAAATGTCCTTTTCTTTGTCTAAGCCAGTTGCATGTTCTTACAGTTTTCCAGCACTTACTTGCCTGTGGCTTTTCCAAGACAGCTGCACAGCATGATAGGTGTCATCCAAAGTAGCATTCGTTCTTTCATCTCAGTAGTTTTTATTACAGTGTCGTCACTACTTTCTATTTATTCAGTTTTTCTTTATCTTCCCAAAGGTGCATTTAGAAAAGGATCTCAGTATCACACTCATTGCTGAAATCATTAATTTAATCTCTCTTTTCATTTACTAACGTGTCTTCATTCTTTTGTAGTTCTTCAGTTTAATGTTTACAAAAGCTCCTATTCCTCTTAACCTCTGTGGAATAAGAAAAAAAAATCATAAAAAGTCATAAAGAACCACGATAAGTAATGAATTTTTTCTTGTCTTTCTCTTTTCTTCTGCTGAGTTTCAGGTTTCAGGTTTACTGGTCTGTTAGTGTGAGACTCTCATCACCAGGTTTCTCATGAATAGCAGAATACCTCTGTCTAAATTTTGTGCTCAACTGTGCATCCATAACTGGATGCATTAACATCAGAGAAGCCAATGAATATTTAATTAATAGCAATCTCTGAGACTGAGGGGTCAGAATTTGTTGCAAGTAGGTGTTGTCATCAAACAGAGCTTAATAGAGAGGACTTTTACCTAACATGAGCTTCAATTTTAGGCTACTGGTTCCCTTAATTTAATCTGCTAAACTATTTTCATAGAAATACAAGTGGAAAGAGTTGATACCTCAGAAGTATCCAAAGGCAGAGCCATTTTGCTGGACCCTTTGTATTTGTGTTAGACAGATGTGTTATTCTTCTGCAGGCATTTTCTGTTCTCCATTTGCTATATGGAACTTTATTGTTTCCTTTGATAATGGCTTCACCACCTAAAGTTTGAGTACAAATTATCTGCTGGAGTCTGGCAGATTGTGCTAAGGAGGCTCAGCACAGGTGGAAAATCTTGCTTAAGAAGAGTGTAATTTTCTTTGCAAAATAGATGTGAAGTTGTTCTGTAGGTTGCCCGAGATTTGTGCTCGGGTCCAGCTCACAGCCTACACCATCTCTTACATGGTTTAAGAATTGTGCATGGCCCAAGCACCTGTGCTAAGAAAGCAGAGCAGACTGCCCTATGAAGTCAGTGGGTAAGGAATTAAATTTCCTTGTCAGGGAGCAACTGGGATTTTCTTTGTTTTCACTTGAATTTCAGAGCCCTTTTTTTTTTACAGTTTGGCTAAGCTCAATGCATATTTAAAGAATGGAACAAGAGATAATATTTAAGTGTGGAAAACTGTGAAAACAATTTAAACAAGTCTTCCAGTTAAGCTTGAAAATTGCTTTCTGGCATGTATCCAAACAAGAAAGGCACACAGAAATGCCTGGCATTTTATCCAGTCCATTATTTTTGGAATAACTGCTGAAAGAATAAAACTCTTAACTGAAGATGCATACACATGTGCTTTCACATGTCCTTACAGTAGCAGGCACAATCTTTTACTCCTTTGCAACTGCTTATCTCCAATGTTTGTCAACTGTATTGACATGTTGGTCAGAAGAACTTTTGCTTAAATGAGAAATGTCAATCATTGTTGCAAATAGTTACCACCAGAAAATAAACTTTCTTGATTCTAAGCTGCTGCTTCATGATCAACAAATATTTGCTCTGTAGAGACTAATTTCAATGCAGATTAAGCTTAATGCATTTTTTTTGTTTAATTATCTGGTTTTGTAAATGACAGGTACAAAGTCTCTAGGGTTATGACACACAGCAAAAGTCTAGGTAGACTTAAAAGGACTACATTGCTCACAGGCATTGAATGTAGCATTGATTAGGAAATTTTCTTAAGGTGCTAGTTCTTAAAGCAATATAAAATCAGAAACTCACTTAAAGTATTTAATATATTCTTAGCTCTAGAATATTATTACATTTCCTGACTTTTCTCTTGCAGAGCTCTATTCTTAGCTCTGCAAGAGAAAAGTCAGGAAATTATCCAAAAGTGCTGTTTCCATGTTCAAAAAACAGAAAGCACCCAAATTCTCCCACCTAAACTCTGCCTAAAATTTTGTGGGGACCTGGTTCAAGAATTATGGAACCAGTAATAATGTGAGAAGTGTGGGAGATGCTTGGGCTTTCACACATGCTCACAGCCCCAGTGAATTGATACATTTTCTCTTCAGAAATAAAGAAAACTGTACCACAGGAGTGGGGGAGCTGCTGATACTGAGTAGGTAACTGAGACTGAAATGCTATAGAAAGAATGTGAAAGCTGTACTCCTTGTTCAATGGAATAAATTAAAAGAAGGAGAAGCAGAAATAATGAGTACTGAAGGAAACTTTACTGGTCCTAGGGCTTTCTGCATAGTGGTGTCATACTGGCATTGGAGAGATATGCATTGGCTAGAAATCTTGAACACCTGCCCCAATTCCCATTCATAATCAATAGGGAAAATCTAAAATAATTTTTAATTGACATATTTTTTACTCTGCTCTTGCTGGTTGAGACTCTATGGACTGGAATTTTCATAGCCTTAGTATAGCTTCAGAGATACCAAATAGGGAGATGAAGCACAGAAATAGTTATTTGATTGTCTTGATGCTTGCACATGTGCACAAATAGATATGAGGAACTCATGGAGAAATCTGATAGAGATGATAATTCACAGCAATATATATAATAACTAATGTACATTTTTATTCCTGACAGTTAACAACAAAGAATATTAACCAAAAACACTGGCTAAAAAGGCTGAAGGAAGATAACTTGATTTCTTTGGCAAGGTGCTGGTAGTACTTAAGAAGATAGTCAAAATAGACTTCGAAAATCATTGCTGTTATTTCTTCTGGGCAAATTTTGTGCAACTAAACCCCACACAGCCACACACTCACTGTCCCTGTGTCAGGATGTGGGAGAGAATTGGAAGAGTAAAAGTGAAAAAACTCACAGGGGAGATAAAGGCAGTTCAATAGGGAAAAGAAAATCCATGCACACAAGCAAAACAAAGAATTCATTCACTGCTTCCCATGGATAGGCAGGTGTTTCCATCTCCAGAAAAGCTGGGCTCTATCTTGCCTAATGGTGTCTTAGGAAGACAAACAGCATCATTTTGGTGTTTGGAAGCTTGAAGACAAACTCCAAACTTCCCCTTCTTCTTCCTTCTTTCCCCAGCTTTATATGCTGACCACAACACCATGGGTATGTGACATCCCTCTGGTCAGCTGGGGTCAGCTGTCCTGGCTGTGTCCCCTCCCAACTCCTTGTGCACACCTTGTGCTCACTGCTGGGATGGGAGGCAGAAAAGGCCTTGACTCCATACAAGTGCTGTTCAGCAATAATGAAAACATCCCTGACTTACTAACATCTGTTTTCCAGCACAAATCCAAAACAAAGCCCCACTCCAGCTCCTGTGAAGAAAATTAACTCTCCACAGTCAAAACCAGCACAGCAGATAACTTTAGCACATAGCTAGAGGCAGTATTCTTAGAGACAGGATAACAGTATTGGCACAGGGCCATTGGAGGGCACTTAACAGAATCAGTTTGCTCCATGTCCTGCCCCTTGTATGCTGATACAAAGACTCCGTTTGTTTCATTTCCTGCGAATGCATTTGGCCAACCTAAATGAGCTGCAATCTCATCTTTTTTATTCCTGCTGGCTGCATGAACCATAAATAAATGTTATTGTTATAGATGTCAATCTCCTCAAAAAATCTCATCTAAGCAATCTCTTGCAAAATTATATCCTTCCAGTTCATTCCTTTTTCAATTTCCACTTAACAAAACATGAGGCTGTCGTGGAAACTCAAAAGTCTAGTAGAAATGATTTATCTCCTCAGAACTTTTTGACAATTTGAACCTTTTCTTTCCTCATGGCTTATTGAACTGACATACAGACCAGTCCTGTTCCACCAGGTTGCAAAAGCAGATGCTGACTGTTACACAGAGTTATGGTATTTTACCATGAGCAATAGTAGGTACTTCTCCTGATGGATAAATTTGATTTATGTAAGATGTCTGTTAGAAGTCCTCTTGTTTTTCAGTAATAGACCCTGAGTTACACCAGCTTAAAAACATCTTATCAGTCAGGTTTTGAGAGGTGGTGTGAAGTTGAGTTTCAGTTTATTTTTTCTAGAGGCAGCTGCTCTATGAAAGGTGAAAACAGTACCTATCCCTTAAGTGCAGAAAGTAAAATGTTTCTGGTTTTCTTACCTAAACAAGAGGCAGAGATTTGAAGCAACCTCAGTATGCCATTTACAGGCTTTTAATAAAGTCTTTCAGTGTTTGTTTTGGGCACATTTCTTTTTATTGATCACTCAAATGACTGGCAGCACTCATGTTCCTTAGTGCTGAATAATAAAACTATATAGAGACAGTTAAGTTAAAAAAAACGATTCGCCATGGAGCCACACTCACGCATTCTTACTCTATTGAAATTATTGTTCCATTCATGTATCTGACACTTTCTTCTCCCTCATCAAGAGGAGAAAAGAATGTTAAACTCAATGATGATAGTTTTTGCTACCTTATATTCATACTTGAATATCTCCTTTGAACTACACAAAAAAGATAAAATGATAGGAAAATTCATTGGAGTTGTAGGTTTTGAAATATACTTAGCCTTGAAATAGGCTGTAATCCTGCAAGCATGCATGGAAATGAATGTAAATGAATAGTTCAATTTAATTCAGTAATACTTTTCATATACATGAAATGAAAATAACATCTTTTTTTCATAGATGTACAAATGCAGAATGGTTTTTGTTGGAAGGGACCTTAAAGTGCACCTAGTTCCAACCCCTTTGCCATGGGCAGGGGGACCCTTCTGTTGCAGCAGACCTCTCATTAGGGGTAGAAATGAGCCAAGACACAGACTCTCATTCAACAACATGAAAAGGGTCCTGGTTTATTCTTCTTTACAGCTTAGCCATCCTGACTGACTACAGCAAGCTCCTGCTGTAGGGTCCAACTGCAGACTCTGGCTGTGGGTATTTCGGGCTGGACTGGGGGGGCAAGTATTGGTTTGCAGACTGAACACAGCTTTCACCCAGCTCATCTGTGACTGCAGGCTCCAGCAGCAGGCTCTGACTCCATCAGACCCAGAATGGCCTCACAGCAGATATTTTACTGCAGCAACCATCTCCCTCATTTTGTTCTTCTTTGTGTCTCTCAAGATCATTCCTTCTTCTTCAGGGCTCCCCTACCCTCTCAAGGTCCTTTTTCTTTAGATCCTCTTCCCTAAAGGTCCCCCTGATTACCCAACCCACCCCTTTTATCACACTTATCTCTATTAGTCACAGCTGTGACCCATTGAGGGCAAGGCTGTTCCTCTTCTTTGGTAATCACTACAGCTGTGACTTATCAGGTGCAAGGTCACCTGTTGTCCCTTCTTCTACACCTACACCTTCCACGAGACCAGGTTGTTCAGTGCCCCATCCAGGTCATTGAACACTTTTAAAAGGTTTCCATTTTGTATGGTTATAATCTAAGACTATTCTGTGCTTCTGCTTTTCCTCAGGGCTAGATGAGTTGATGACTTGGGATTGGAAAAATAAGGCTTAGAAATGGAGAAAACAATCATTATATATCATAGAGACAAAAGTTACTCTGTTTATTGTATGCTTTTCACTCTTGATATGATAGCTACCATTTAGGCACTAGGAAAACTTCACAGAGATTAGGATTTCATATAGCATTTTTAATATTTATAGTTTTATTTTTACCTTAATTTCTTGTTCTTTCAGCTACACATAGTGAGACTTAAATTATGTATTTTCAGATCAAAAGGAAAGTGATTAGATACTCTTCCTTTCCCCAAATTGCCTTGTTCTTCAGAACAGATTTATTCCTTTACAGATTGTAGGAGGGTGTTCATTCCCTAATGAATTAAGAATTCAGGAAACACTGCCTTTTCTTTGTCTCTCTTTTTTTTTTTGGTGGAGTTGTCTGTGCTGCTGCTGTTTTGTATTGATGCATGGTACTGTAACCTCTAACTCGTGTGAAACACTGATGACTTTTTTTTTTTGCCTGAAGTGTATAGACTAGTTGCCCTTGGAGGGAAAAAAGATGCGATTTCTTCATTCATGCAGCTTCTTCTGTAAACTTGCATGCTTCATTTTAATCATGGTTGAACTATAAAATCACCATTACTATGCTGCTGGAGTATTTTCAGTATCACAGCAGGGTTCTAGAAGACTAGAATAATTTTTGAGGGAAAAAAACCCAAAATTTGCTTTTATTTCAAAAGGAGCCAGAAGTGTTAAATTTTTACATTACATTTTGTCGCTTCTCCAGACAGTTTCCTCCAAGTGCAACAAGCTAATATGCTTTTCAGTGTGTACAGTACAGATAAAACCTAATAAAATATCTGAAGTCGTGTTATGGGGTAGGGTTTACAAGCTTTTTCGAGCAGAGAAATGGTTAAAATAGGCACTGGCAAGACAGCAGATGGGATGATGAAATGCAGCTGCAAGGAGTAAATGCACTCAGGAGAAGGCTGCAGAGGAGGGGAAGTGCCTAAGGAAGTTGGGAGAGCACTTAGAGGAGTGCTGGTAGAAGGGCATGCTGTGAGGCTCAAGGTGACATGAGCCTCTAAAATTAGGGAATAGGAAAACAGCTATGTGGAGGGGGAAGAATAAAGATGCACTTTTGGGAATGGATTTGAGAATGAGTAAATAAGGGCCTTTTTTTCCTAGCAAGGATGCTCCTGGCAAGGATGAGTCCTGGCAGTCAGCCTGTTTGTAAGAGCATGAGTAGGGTTCAGCTCCCCAAACTTCAAAATTCTTTTATGTGACACAGGTTTGCATTTGAGCTTGGTGTTGGCCCCTTCCCTGTCAATGGAAGAAACAGATGCTTTTAGGGCATGATTCATCTGACCTATTTTGAACACCTGCCTTAGGAGGAGTTGAATCATACCCTAGAACTGCTTCTGCCTATTGACTATAAAGAGAGCCTATGGCGACTAACTCAGATTTAAATACTTCTATATTAGATATCTTGGCTTGGCCAGATATAAATGTTCCCAAAGAATACCATGTAAGTGCAGAAGTTAATGTTTGAATGTCATCATTGTGACAGCTCTAGAGCATGAGCACTACAGCAGTTTCTCCATATTTACTTTTAACTCCACTGCTTTGTTTCTATACAAGATATGGGCAGTGGGAGGTGGTGGCACAGCTGCCTTTTGCCACTGGATGTGTGTTGAGGTCTGATGGCTGCTGCAGAAACCTATGGCTCTGCCAATTGCCCCAAAGCTCTGCTGATTCTTAGGAACTGATTCCCTTAGATCTTCAGGGGAGAAATTCACAAAGGAGAGAGAGAAAAAATCCAAAACACCCCTGGTCCTTCCTAAGTATGAAATTTGGCAATCCTACCAAGTTTTTCTGTGTGCTAGACTATCTCACAGCACCATTTTAAAGAAGCACTTAAGTTCACAATTAGAAGGAAGATTGTGAAATTTTGCTGTGGAAGGGATAAGGTTATCTTGAAGTGAGATTTTTTTACATGAGAAAGGCAAGGTTATCTTCTCATCAGCTATTTTTCCCATGAAAATATGCTCAGTTCTGTCTGAATGGCAAGCTTCCATGCACCTCAGTTTGAGTTGGTATTTGTGGACATGTCTCACATGATGTCACGGTGTCACAGATTTCTAACTGGGAAATCAGGATTGCTGCTATAGCCCTCACTTACAAAGATGAATTGTCCTGAAGCTTTTATTTAGGCTAAATGATAGCAGCCCTCAAAAAAATCCATGAGGAAATTAGCAAAGGTTCTTTCAAACTAGCATTTGAATAATTTTTAGTAAATAAGACATTGGGCTAAGCATCCAACATTAATTAAATGTTGCATAAATGTTCATCAAATGTGCACCATGAAGAAATGGCTCTCCTAACTCTAGCATATCCTAAAGAATGGGCCCTCCTAATTCTTCTGCATTTCCTAAAGGCTGAATATGAGTAACTAATAATATTCTTTGTAATAATATTCTTTGATGTCTGCAAACCAGTAATAACATTCTTTGATGAAACAGCTTCCTGGATGGATGAGGGGAGAACAGTGGATATTGTCTAGCTTGAATTCAGCAAGGCTTTTGATGCTGTCTCTCACAAGATCCTCATAGGCAAACGTGGACAAGATCCTCAGGAAGTGTGTACTGGATGAGTGGACAGTGAAGTGGGTTAAGAACTGGCTGAACAGCAGATCCCAGAGGGTTGTATTCAGTGGCACAGGGTCTTGTTGGAGGCCTGTCACTAGCAGTTCCCCTCCAAGTACTGGGGCCAGGGTTGTTTAAATTGTTCATCAATGACTGGATGAAGGGACAGATGTCTTCTCAGCAAGTTCACTGAGCACACAAAGCTGGGCCAATACCCCAGAGAGCTGTGCAGCTCTTCAGAAGGGCCTCAACAGGTTGTAGACTTGGACAAAGAAGAACAATCTGAAATTTGGCAAAGGAAATTCAGGATCCTGAACTGAGGAATCCCAGGCTGGGGGTCAGCTGTCTGGAAAGCAGCTCTGCACAGGATGACATGGGAGCCCTGGTGGGCAACAAGGTGTCTTTGAGCCATCAGTGCTCTTTAGGAAGAGCATTGCCATGAGGAGTTGAGGGAGGTGATCCTGCACCTCTACTCAGCCCTGGTGAGGCCAGATATGGAGTGCTGTGTCCACTCTGGGTTCCTCAGTACAAGAGAGACATGGAGCTCCTGGAGCAGGTCCAGCAGAGGAAAACAAAGATGATATGGGAACTGGAGCATCTCCCTTATGGGTAAAGGCTGAGGAAGCTGGGCCTATTCAGGCTTGAGAGGAGACAACTGAAACAGGACCTCATCAATTTGTTTGAGTATTGAAGGGAGGGTGTCAAGAGGACACCAGGGTGCCAGGCTCTTCTCAGCAGGGCAAACAATAGAACAGAGGGCAATGGGCAGAAGTTGATGCAGAAGAAGTTCCACCTAAATGTGAAGATCTTCTTTACTTTGTGGGTGACCAAGCAATGAAAGAGATTGACCAGAGAAGTTGTGAAGCTTCCCTCACTGGAGATTGAAGAACCTCCTGGACACGATCCTGTGCCATGTGCTCTGGGATGACCCTGCTTGAGCAGCAAGGTTGGACCAGATGTGGACTCTTCCAACCTCACCCATTGGGTGATACTGTGAATCTTTAAATGAAAAACGCATATGCAGTGTTAAAATATCTTAAAAATAAGGTTTTTAAAGTTCACTGTAATTATTGTGTGTCTAGATAATCTCTAGAAACTTAGGTTTGAGGCTATAATTCTGTTTATAATATTTGTGCTTAGAAGTGAAATATCTTCCGTTATTATCAAGCACAAGCTTAAAATCATTGCAATTTCTCTATAAGCCCATCACATTCCAAGTTAGGCATATCTCCTTTTTCTACAGTAGAAGCTTGGATATTTGTCAACACAACAGACTTGGCTAGAGGAAGTAAATTTAGGTCAAAATACAGATCTGTATTCTGTATTTATTCTTTGCATTTACAGCGAGATGATATCATCACTGACTTTAAAGATGGCAATATTTGAATTTAAAAATTAATGAAATTAATTCTTAATTATAGTTTAGAAAAAGTTCTGCCTACTTTTCATAGTAAATATGCAATTATTTCATACCCAAAGTACAGAAAGGGTAACTTTTCAATAACACCATTTTTTATTAAACTTCTCCTTTACCAAACCAAAGCACAAAGAAGCAAGTCCTTCATCATTACGATATTTTTTTTGTTTTCAGGCCGTGTTTGGCACATTTTCAGATACTGTGGTTTTCTTTCACAGGCAATTCAAATGAATTAAGGAGAATTAAGTCTTTGCTTAATGAGTAATACACAAGCATGTTTTCAGAATTGGCCCTAAGAAGTGAATTCAAGTCAGGAAATATTTTTGTCAACACACTATACATTCTCCTGGAATTTAAAAGAAAATTGTCCTTAATTGCAGATTTAGATTATCATCTTACCAACATATTTTTGTGTATATTTTATTCTGTCTCAGTGCTTCAAGTTTGACTAAATGATCTTTAATGATTCTTCTAGTCCTATGTTTGATGATACTCCCACATGAGGGGAGAACTGAAGTGGCACAAATGAGGTCTGCTCTCTTACTATAATTCCACAGATGCTGAAGCTTTCTTATACCTAAAAGAGAACACATTCAACCTCCTATTCTAGTAACGGGAGTAGAGGAAAGCCTGATTAGGAGAAAAATTTAGGATAATACGAAAGTGTATTTGTCACTTATTGTATTTGCCATATATATCAAGTTCCCTTTATGTTCCAACGTTGAATAAAAGGACCTGAGGCTTAGATTTAAAAAGAAATTAATAATTAACTGAGAGTATGTAATTATTAGATATAAAATATTAAAAAAATTCCCAAATTAAAAGGCATGCCTCACTACAGAAGCCAAGTAAAATAGATGAGGTTATTTTATGAAAAGGTTGGTAGAAAGGAGAACTATCCCATCCGGATAACCAAGGCTGCCCAAAGCTCCAGTTAAAACTGTCTCTGATTGTTTAATTTATTTCTCCTTTGCATGTATAAAAGGCAAACCCAGGAGTGCTGATAGGAAAGCAAACACTGTCTTTTTAAGGTATCTACTTTTATATATACTGAGTTGTTAATCACATTTCGTACATTGGTTTAAAATCTATTATTTGAAGGGTTTGTTTAAAAGAAGAATAACAAAGATATGTGGATAAGCCTTTTTGAAGGAAAAACTATCAGCTTGTTCTTTGTTGACAGAAGTTTCTGACTAACTGCACAATTTGTATTTGTGCATTTTTACTGATACGAAATACTACTCATCAATAAGCCATAATACTGTTTCTGACTTTTGACTAAGAAAATATGAGGCACTTATTTATTACTTTCATCACCTTAAGATATGATTTGAATATGTAAAATAGATAGGGAAAACAACAATTTCCCGTGAATTTCTTTGAACAAATAGTTATAACTCAATACTAGTGAACTCTGCATTAAGAAACTTGAATGTAACTAAACCTCACATCTGGGATCTTGAATGTTTGTTCATCTTTATATGCATATTTATATGCATAGTAATTTGCTTTTTCACATTAAACTTTTGGTCACTGTTAAGATTTCCTTCATGTTCAATACGAAATTTGCATTTCCCTTAGCTGGGATTTTGCAGTGCTGTACCTGAAAAGGGTCTTCATCTTTGGTATCTAGTGGACTTAGTCCACACAGACTGACTTCTTGCAATTGCCGATTAACTTCCTCCCAGAAGGAAGCAGTAGCATAAGTTTGCCCTGTATTTGATAAAAGGTCTGACATACACTCTAAAGACTCACTCGAGAAATATACTCTGAGTGTTTAATGATAACAACAACAGAAGCTGCATAAGACTTAGTAAGCTGAGGGAGTAGAAAAACTTCAAGGAAAGAGAAAAAATAAAATAATATCTAAAACTTTTGAAGATTTGAAACTAAGTCCTAATAATTTGTATTCTGGTTAGTGCATGGCATGTCTGCCAAAATCTTTATAAACTGTCCCGTGACTTTTTTAGTGTGGCAATTCTAATATCACTAAGGACAAGCAAAACAGGTTAAGTCAATCACTGTCCTCTTGGGTCTTCACCTGAAGTCCAATCACAACTGATTTTTTAGTGATTTCATTGCCAATGAAGCTATTTTTGTATATAGGAATATGGTAAACGTCCACTCCTCCTTCTGCAGTTCCAGCCGGATAAATGCATACTTTTTGATACTTAGAAAGTACTTGATCTGCTTGTGGTGCAGAAGAGCAAGGTATTTTTAAATTCAGTGTGGTGAGTTTAGTGAGTAGGAAGGCAGATCAAGGTTTAACTCTCTCTAGAAGCCAGAAGCTTGCAGATGTGCACCTATCACTTGTCCTTGTGACCCAGGAGCACAGGAGGAGTAAATTGTGATAATAAGTACTGGTGATCATGAAGATTTCACTGGTCTGACTTGGCACTAATAGGTGGCCAGGCCTCTTTTTTTCCATTGTGATGTAAATGGCCAGACTGAGAGCTGATTTAATAAAATATTCATAACTTTAGCAAAAAAAA
>VXBI01002860.1:475832-538002 GCA_013397375.1 Toxostoma redivivum | reverse complement strand
AAAAAAAAAAAAAAGAGCAGCCTAAGTCTTAAATGCCTCTTTTTGTGATGTGTTGGGATAGTTCCATTCTTATTTTTTTTTTCAGTTGCTCGTGTTTCCCTTTTTGGTTGTGAGAGGAAGCACTATCACCACTGTAGTGCAATAAGTGCATAATAATAGTTTTATAGGTATAAATAATAATAGTTTTATAGCTATTAGTGCTGAGAGATATTGTTTTAGCAACTGGATCTTGTGTGTAAGAACGTAATTTTTAATAATATGATTTGCTTAATAATGTTATGTATTCACGAAGTTAATAGTCAATGAAATTTCCTGTGCACTGTCTTTTTTGAACAGAAATACTTTTGCCTGTCAGGTGTTATGTTATTAAAGAACATTAGTTAAATTAAAATTGCACCTAGGCTGAGAGTGTTCACAACACTTAATGGACTTTTTGCAGTTTGCTTCCAAGTACTTGTCTACTAACAAGATTACAGGCATATTAAGTTGAGTGTATTTGGGAGGGGAGGGTAAATTGTGTGTTTAAAAAATAAAGCCACTTTCAGCTGCATGTCTGTTGAGCCATAAATTTATAATAGAGACAGTGAAGCAAGGTAAGCATCTCTTCTGCCATTGCTGCTGTAGTCTGGCAAGGCACTGAGCTGTAGCAAAGGGGAAGTAAGATGGGTGACTTCCCCACATACACTGAAACAAAAAGCTTAAATAGCAGTGAGGTCTGAGCCTGTCCTGCAAGCAGGGTGGTGTGTCCTCAGTGGCAGCCTGGTGACAGGCTGTAGCTGTAAACATCTGGAGGTAGAAATGTGGAGAATCACTCTCAGGAGAAATCAGCTCCCCTTCTTCCCACCTCTTTATACCACAATATTTTCTTACAGTTCTGCAATAACCTACATTTAGTGAGAGCTTTGTTACACATTTATGGTCTTGTGCAATTTGATAACTCCTCCAGACAGCAGAGTAACTTTCCACAATACAAGCATATTATTTCTGAAATTTGTGAGGGTCTCAGGAGACTTCATCACTATTTATAAAATGTCTTTAGATGTTTCTATGAGAAGTATTTTATACTGTGATAAGTGTTGTGGAACAGGCCCTCCCTGTCTCTATCATACACCCAAAACAAACATCTCTACAGCAGTAATGAGAAATTTCTATAGCACCAAGATAATTTTTTTCGCCAAAGGGCCATGCCATGTGTTTTATGGGATTCTCTACACTGGTGTTCAAGTCTTGCTGTGGTAGTACAGCAGAGTTAATCACATCCATACAACACTCTGAACTGAGCCCAAACAAAAAATACCAGATTGACTCTTAAGTCATACAGTTGTTTTGTCCCACTCTGGTCCATCTAGATGAACATCTACTTCATCATCATGAACTTCTATGTATTACCTCCAATACACAGTACCAGCAGAGAGAAGACACAAAAGAAACAGTTTGAATTGCTGCCTTGCTCATGAGACTGCCTCAGTGTTCCTTACCTGCATGTTCTTCAGCTGAACATCTGGGTGGTTTTGGGTGGTTTCTCTTTTAATTGCTGTGCCAGCCTTTGCCATGCCACACATTCTTTGCTTCATACGAGCAGCAGCCAGATTCATTATCTTCTGTTTGTTCCAGTTGTCTTGTTCTGGATGGGTCACTGAATTGTTTTCTAGACTACAGCTCCTGTTACCTGCATTGAATGGAAACAATGTGTGGGGCTGTGAAGTACAGAGAACTGGCAACTATAGCTGCTTATGATTTGCATCTTTCAAAGAGAAAGAATTCAGATTGCACTTTTCAGCTTCCATGTGGAAATAAATAAACCCTTTCTACAAGTGTCATTTTAGCTTAAAATCAATGGGAACAACACAGAGGGAGATTATGAGAGTACAAATGGTCCAAATCCAAATTAGAAATCCTACTTTGAACTTTCAGAAGTCAAAAGATGGAGAGAAATATTTTTAGTTCTGCATATTTGGTCACAAACTAGTGTAACATTAATATTGCAAAATATAGGTAACACTCTCCCAATAATTGTCAAAACATCCTTTAATAGTGGAATTTCTCCAATTTGTACTTATTCTTACAGAATATATCTAATTTGTATAGTTTTATTTCCTTCTTTCAAATATATAGATTTTAATATGCTACTTGCCAAGTTAGCAGTTCTTAAAGATGTTAGAATTTTCGTATATTAGCAGCAGATAGAAGTCTTTCTTTTATTAAGGAACAGAGGGACATAGAAATCTTGATAAAGTCTGCAGAGGTTAACCCCATGTACAGATTCTAATTCATAGACTTTAAAAATTACCAACCTTGACTTGATTATTTGTTTATGTTTTTGTTTTTTGAAAGAACTCTGTGTTTTATGTCTCTGACCTGTACCTGTGTGACATAGTTTTTGCATAGTTTTCAGCATTCAGTAAACTACTAAATTCAGCTATCTACAAATTAATAGCAAAGAGGAACAGGAATATTCTAACTGCAAGAAATCTGAAAATCCTTCTGTTTGGTGGCCGATTAGCCTTTACATTGGTCCAAACAGTACAACCACTGGGAGAGATTAATTGCTGGAAAGGCATGATTCAAATATGCACGTGCAGCATCATCACTAAAGGAACCTTAGGCATCCAGGTCACCCCTGAATGACTCTATTGGTTCCAGGAAATGGAAGCAGTACTGTTATTAGCAGATACAGTAAATCAGTGTCAAAATGAAAAATCTTGAACAATTAGAAAGTAATAATATTGTACTGTTGAGAAAAAATACTAAGACTCAGCAATAAATTTACTTGAGTGGAAGATCCATATGTCCTCCAATAAAATTAAAAGACTCATAAGCCTTCTTTTCAGTTAAAGATTTATAACTCATTACCATGAGAGTAAGACTGAGCCATAAATTCTGAAGGAAATATAGAGACTAGCCAGCAGGAATTTCTTTTTTTGTGTGTATACAGATTGAATTATAAAGCTGGTCTCACAACATTATTTTTAAACTTGGTGGTCATGTTTATATTTTCTAATTTCAGCTTGTTGTGAGGATTTACTTTTTTTTCCACCCTAAATTACACTTTAGAATATTTCTTCTGATTTAAAGAAAAGTGACTTCTTGTCTTTAATAATGTATCATTCCTATGGCTCGCAACAATTATTAGGAGGGAAGTTCAGATCCATGTTTTCACTTTTGGGTTTTTGGGGTTTTTTTGGAGTAGAAGGCATACTTGAAGAGATTTGGTAACAAGACAAATCTATGCAATGTGTCATCTTCCCCAGTATCATGTCTCTAATGGTCAGCTGTAGTAGCTGCTGGAGACAGGACAAGCATACTGGGAACTTTCTTTTCACTAATTATCCCAAATTTCAATAGTCAGAATTTAGGAGGCTTTCCTTTCATACTTTCAAGGTGACAAAACGATTGCTAAGGGTCAGAAAGGAATACATCCAAATAACTTGAAAGAAAATAGATTTTCCCCTAGGCAACATCAACTGCTTCTTAACATTCCTAACTTTTCAGCATCTGAGAATAAACAATCCTGGAGAGTAGTGTTATACTGGCATTAATGTGTTGTTGCAATATCTAATGCCTTAAAAAGTAGTTTATTTTTTATTTAATTCTTTTCCAAAAAAAGATAAATAGACAGTATTTTTTATGTCTCAGAAAAATTAGAATACGTTTCTCAGTTTCACTGCAGTATTCTCAGGGCTGTTTGTTTGCATATGCTATTTTCAGTTGATAAATTACGTTTTCTCTCTTATTATATACAGACCGATACATAGCACATGGTGACTTTCCCCCCTCATATATAAGCGGTTTCTTCCATACAAATGTAAATTTTAACATATTTTTCAAAGTCAAGCAGAGTGAACATCCATTAACCAGGAAGTTAATGCACAAAGGCAGCAGGCTTTTTCTTTCTTTTTCTTTAATTTCCAGCTAGCTTTATATGTGTTCAAAGCTCAAGGCAAGGAGTTAAAAACAGCCACTGAGATTAACAGTTAATTATTAGTAGTAGGCAAGATAAACTTGTGTATTTTGAACGGAATGTTTTCATATAAAGACATCAAGAAGGCCTCCAGCTTGCTTTCAGAGCAGGTTTTTACTAGATAGCAGATAAGTACTCTTGAAGAATCTTCATTTCACAGAGCTGTTTCAACATTCTTCAACAGTGCTGTCATGATGTTTCAGGTGGATTTGAAAAAAGGTTGAATGGTTTTTCACTTCTGCTTGCCCTCTTCATACCCTGGCCTCTGGGTGCTTGTGCTAAATTCTCTCTCTTCTGTGAAGCAATTGTGCTTTTCCTATTCCTAACTTGCTTTTTGGGGCACATTCAGGTGTGACCCCAGTAAAGATAGGGCTCATTCCCAGGAGGGAACATCCTCCTGCCCTTCTCATGTTAAATCTGTGCCTTGCTCCTTATTTTTGAGAATATCACCAAAATTTTTAACCTATCCCGGCTGGTATCTGCAATAACTTGTGCTTGTATCAGCAATAGTGTGACCAGCAGGATTGGTTCAGTGATTGATCCCCTGTGCTCAGCACTAGTGAGGCTGCACCTCAAATCCTGAGTTCAGTTTTGGGTCCCTCATGACAAGAAGGACATTGACACAGTGAAGCACGTCCAGAGAAGGGCAATGAAGCTGGTGAAGGGTCTGGAGCACAGGTCATCTTAGCAGCAGCTGAGGGAGCTTGGGGTGTTTAGCCTGGACAAGACAATGCTCAGGGGTGACCTTGTCACTTCCTGCAACTACAAGGCAGGAAGGGGGACGTGGTCTCTTCTCCCAACTAACAAGTAATAGCATGAAGAGAAATGGCCTCCGGTTGCACCAGGTGAGGTTTAGATTGAATATTAAGAAAAGTTATTCACAGAAAAGGTTGTCAAACATTGGAACAGGCTGCCCAGGGAAGTGGTGGGGTCACCATTTCTGGAGGTATTAAAAGATATGTAGATGAGCACTTGGGGACATGGTGTAGTTGTGAACTTGGCAGGGCTACATTTGCAGTTGGACTTGATGACTGCAAAGGTCTTTTACAACCTAAAATCCCCTGTGGCTCTATCATTCTGATACTGTATAATTTTTATTTCTATTTTCATTATCCACCACTTACCTATATAGTCATACAGTTACTATGTACATTTTGTTAATGGAGTTACAAGATGCAGGAAAATTACAAAGGTTTTTCATCCTGACAGAAGTTCTTGAAGTGCAAGTTCATAGCCTTTACCTGAAGATCACCCTTCTCCAGATTTATTGTGTTGAGAAGTCTAATTCGAAGTCTACATTTTGAGTGCATGTACAAAGGATTTTGTATATGAGTAATTTTCATATCAATATTTGACAAGTAAGGATACAAATCCTAATTTATAACATAAATAATGTCCTTTATAAATTTAAATTTAATTTTAAAATGCCATTTAGTTTCTGAAAATCAGATACAGTCATGGTCACTATAGAAAGGTAACGACAGAGGTGTAATAAGTAGCATTCTGTAAGAGGATGAGAAGAATATTTACATAATATGGATGTAAAAGAACAGAGTTACCATATACAAAATCAAAAGACAAAGATTTCTGTGAGTGGAGTATTTGGCAGCTTGTTCTTTTCAATGGCATGCTTACCGAAATCTCCCCTTGTAAATACTTAGGGAATAATTGGTATGAAAGCTGTCATAGTTTCCCTACAAATGCATGCTGCTGATTATTCCAATGTATTTTAATTTATTGCAGTGCTAAAAGCAGCGTAGCTGGACTGTACTCTTGCTACACTGCTGAAGTAAAAGCTGAAGTACAAGAAAAATAAAATGTATTAGTTATTAGATATCTATCACTTTTATAACCTAATTACACTTTTAATAGTTTTTAATGTGTTGGAGTAGAAAAAATGGTAATGAAAATGCTTGAGTCAATTTTAAATTGAGAAGACCCTCACACTACTAGAAGAAAATGTAGAGGGTGACAGTCAGTCTTTGTATCTGGGGAGAAAGTTTGGTGGGAAAAGACAGGATCAGCTGGCGTTTTACTAATTAGTGAGAACCCAGATGGAACAGCTATCTGCTGTTGTGTTCAGAAATGCTGTGGTGTAGAGAGAGGAAAAAAAAAAGGAACAGCTAATCCAAAATTAGTAAATTAATTTTCCTACAAGAAGTCATATATTGAAGTAGTTTCTAGATATCTACCATTGCATTCACAAAATGCAACTCATCAGCTTAAACCAAGTGTAAGAGTTTTTGCAGAGGAAAAAACAATTCAATTTCTAGGAAATGGTTAATTTTCAATAATGAAACTTCTCTGCTCTGAATGGATTTATGGCTGAAGTTGGTCTTTTATCTCTAGTAGGGCATTCTGTTTTGGTAGATGAATGAAAGAATTGTATGGGTAGTCATGCACAGACAGACAATATTGAGGTTGTAAAGAAACACCAGAATCAAGTGCAGATCCGTAGTGTTTTAACAAAGCCTTTTTTTCCACCTGCAACACCCTTCAAAGCAGTAAACTGTGTAGCAGCAGTAATGAATACGGATTTTGGGTTCCTTGTATTCTTGGAAAGTTTCCTGGGTTTTAGTCCACATTTATATGCCCGGAACTCTAGAGCCCAGTGTAGGCAATACATCTGTGTACAGACCACATGTTAATGTTACCTGAGTTATAAAATTGGTGTGGGGCAGAACCAAGTGGTTTGTGGTCGTGCTGCAATGAAGCATGTGAAGGGCTGTCATTGCACCTATTGCAGATAGCCTGGAGCTGCAAAATTAGGGATGGAATAAGGTAGAACCATAGAATCAACATGGAACAGTCTGGGTTGGAAGGGACCTTACCAACAATCGAGTGGCAACCCTCATGCCATGGGCAGGAAACCTTGCACTAGACCAGGTTGCTCAAAACCTTGTCCTGGTCCTCAAAACCAACCTGGCCTTGAACAGTTCTAGGGATGGGGTGTCCACAACTTTTCTGGGCAACCAGTTCCAGTGCCTCCCTACGTGCAGGATTTCTTCCTTATATCTGATCTTAACCTGCCCTCCTTCAGTTCAAATCCATTCTCCCTTGTCCTGTCACTACAGGTCCTTGTAAAAAGTCCCCCTCCAGCTCCTTGTAGGCCCCCTTTAGGTACTGGAATGCTGCTGGAAGGTCACCAGGAGCCTTCTAAAGGCTGTGCAGCCTCAATCATCTCAGCCTGTCTTCATAGCAGAGGTATTCCAGCCCTCTGATCAACTTCATGGCTCTCCTCCGGACTTGCTCGGACAGGTTCATGTTCTTTTTATGGTGTGTCCCCCAGGGCTGAGGGCAGGACTCCACATGGGGTCTCAAAAGGCAGAATCACCTCCCTGGACTGTTGGCTGTTCTTTGGATGCAGTTGGCTTCCTGGGCTGCAAGTGCACATTGCCAGCTCATGTTGAGCTTCTCATGAATCAACATTCCCAGGTCTTTCTTATCTGGGCTGCATCAAGTAGTGTCAGTTGGGCTTGTGGGGAGCCCTGCTTTCCACTAACATGTTTTTTTCAGGTGAGTTTAGGTTTAGGGCTGAAGGAAATGTATGACAGCTCCACCACAAATTAGTTTGAATTGACATCAAATCACATCTGGAGTTAATTCATTTACCCTTCCAGGGAAGTCCCTCCATTTTTGTCTGGACCTGACTTTGCTACCCCTCTGCTTCTCTTGCAAAAGTATCTGTATAGAGACAAACTTATTCTTGGGTTTGGGCAAGTTGCACCGAAACTGTAACACAGAGACATTACCATGAAGTATGCTAAAATGGAAGAAGCTGTAATTCCTCATGCAGCTTAAGTGGATCTAAATCACACTCCTGCAAAAGGCAGTGTGTTGACATGGCCACCCCACCTGCCAGCATCCCCTGACCTGGGCACACAACTTGTGCTTGCTTAAATAAGAACCAGTGTGGCCCAGTAAGGCCACCTCACCCACCCAGCAGAAGGGGGATGGACCCTAGTTTCTGGTGGCTGTGCTGCTGCGTGGATGCATCTGCACCAGCCTTCTTGGCAGCTGATCCTGGTTATATGTGCCACAAGGTGGCTGCGTTAACTATGCCTTCATGATATGGGCATTTGAGTGCCTTGAAACAGCTGTAAATTCAGAAATTCAGCCTCATCAGCTCTCTTTTGCCTTCCAGGTTGATACAACGCCTTTTTTTTTTTTTTTTGTGGAGGCAGCGGGAAGAACAATGTGTGCTTTAGTTTTGCAAGTTTACATCTCAAAAGACATTTGGACCTGGACAAAAAGTAAATATTAAATCCACAAAAATCTTATTAATTATAAAACTGAGGATTCTAAGAAGGTGAGAATTGATGTGAGAATTTACTTGTTACCCCAGTCAGAGTTATTAAAACCTAAAGATTTTTATTGGGTAGGAAGTCAAATCCTTGTTAATATTAATGTTACTTGTAAAGAGTAATGCCCTAATTCCCACGGGTATCCAACTTCATTAAGGGTACATGATCTTTAAACTGGCAGGCAGGTGGGGTGAATGTGAGCTCCAGTGATTATCACTTGCTTGGTGGACTCACCTTATTGCTCTTTCTTTCAAATCTCAGGCTCTGTTCCTTTAATGATGTTTAATATTTTAAAAAGTGTCAGTTGCAACAATATGTAAAGGGAGCGGACAGGAATAAACTGAAAATACTATCCTTTTCTTTTTTGTGACCCCATGGGTGTTTCCTGGTATGGACAGTCAAGCTCTTTCTTAGAATGGGGCATAAAGCTGTGTAGAATAACACTACCTGGGAGTATCTGTTTTCTTTACGATTGAGGCAGGCTGATGTTTTTACCTACTGTGAGCCTAATAATTGCATTAAACAAAATTGTATTCCTTTCTTTCCCCTATAATTATTGTTTTCATCTTTCCTAAGAATGCATTTTAAATGTTTTGCCTGTTAATTTGATATTTGCATTAAAAAGTCTCAGGATTTTTGGTCATAGATGAACACAACACAAAATAATAGATTTTTTCTGATTGATTTAATCTGACAGATGTACTTAAATTTTGTTCAGATAGATAGGATGACAGGTTAGTAAGCTTTAGGTGCAATAATTCTTTTTTTTGGCAAGGTGAAAATCTGTAAACAGAAATTTTCCTGATTTGTAAGTAAAGTACTGATGAACACATATAAAGCCATAATAAATTTGAGAAATATCACATAAAAAAAAAAGAAAAAATGAAGAAAGATAAAACTCTTCATGAAAATTCCCTATGATTTTTTCCCAGTTTTTTTCATAGCGTCAAACTGTGTAAACTTCTTGATTTAGTATTCTGTGAGCTTGCCAAAATAGGAAATAAATTAAAAATAAAATGTTGAACAAACTTTTTTTGGGGGCAGAAACTGTGAAAGTTTTTATATTAATAATTAATTAGTTTTTATTATTTAATAACGAATAATTATTTAAAATTAATAATTTTAATTCTACTTTATTTTCATTTTAGATTGAGATTTCGAGAAAGGGATTCAGATTATGCTCCTTTTCCAGAGTATCTCTGTAACTAGTCGGGGTCTGCATAGTGCAGATATTACAGCTCCATAGGAAGGTCCAATTGCAAGGAAACCTTGAGCTCTCAGTTCCTGTAGTAGGAGAATGACTGTAAAGAAAGGAACAAATTTTAGTTGCCAAATAATATTTTCTTATTACACCAAGCTGAGAAAGTTTTTGAGTTTTATGATCATTTATTGAATAATAATGCTTAAAGTCTTTGTTTTGATTGAAAAATTAAATAAAGTTGTTAAAATAGAGATTCTCTAGAGAAAAAATTAATTTTTATCTTGATATAAGTATTTTGACAGGTCAGGGGGGGATATTAATGTTTTAGAAAATTGAGGTTTAGTATGATGCTACACTTATCAAATCTATCCCAAATAACTCAGCTGATATAGCCTTGTAAAATATGTACCTCTTACTTCTTCTAAAACTAATTTCATTAGTTGTGTGCCACTTTAACTATTTCTGCAATGAACACAAAGGGAATTAAGAAATGTACCTTGGTTTTTCAGCCATTATTCAGTACCTGGAATTTGGATAAGAAAATCCTCACAATTTACTACATTCCAATAATACTGAATATTTATTTTAAATGTTCTGGAATTCGAGCTTATTTTTGTTTTACTAAAACACATTAGTTCAGTAAGAATGATTGAATAGCTGTTATTTCTCTTGAAACCATAAACTTTATCAAACTTTCATTCACGAGTTGTTTCTTGTCTTCTTGGTGTCAAGTAATGAGAAAAAAAGCTCCACAGTAGTTATATAGTTTTAATTCTGGTGAAAGAATGCCTTAGCTTAAGACAGAAAAGAAACAGTGGCTAAAAACTTCTGAAGGGCAGAATTGTGGGTAGCAGGGCACTTAAGTGGACCTTTTTTCAAATTACTGGGCACTTGAATAGGTATAAAAATTGTATTTTTTAACTTGTGGCCTAAGAAGATTCTTCAGTCACTTACAGCACTGTATGAGAAGTTAAATTCACTGATGTATTTTCAAGTTTTTCAGGAAGAGGATTTTGAGGCTTAATCTCTCATTGCTCAACTTTTGTGCTTCTAGCTAACATTGGTGATCTTGTACACATGAATAAATAAGTGAAGCAAAAGAGTATTTCAAAGTGGTTCACTTTCTGCATAAATTATCTTGTTCAGATATATACGGCATGCTGCTGCAGTCTTGGGATCCTTTCACTTGTGTGTTCAGCCAGGAAAAGATGAGCAAACCTGTAATGGGAAAACCACATACAAGAACGGAAGTTTGTGAGGTGCAAATAAGATGAATTATTGAAATATAGGTAGTTAGAAAAAAGGTCCTGAGGAAGGAATGAAGCAAACGTCACTGTGAGATTAAAAGTAAGCAAATAATCGTCGGGAGCAGAAGGGTCTGTTGAATTTGCAGCACTGTGAAAAGCTATGCCCAAGCAAGAGGAGGGCAAAGACCTTTCTAGGATTCTGTGTTGATATGAACTTTTGACACCCAGAAGGACCTTTTTTTTCCCTAGATGTTACAACATTCCCAGATCATCCAAACCACACACGTGCAATCAACTTCTGTGATGGACAATGAAGCAGGCTACTGAAGGTGCTGGCAGTTCTCACACCTACACTGAATCCCTGTCTCAGTGCTCAAGGATTAGAGAGGCAGCAATGCGTGTTATTCCACCAACACAACCCCACCTTTCCTGGAGCCCCAGGCCAAAGTGAATTGAAATCTGTGCTGGAACAGCTGCTTTGCACTTTGTGTGAAACAGTTCTACCAATAATAATAATATGGAAAGCACTATCCTTTCAGGAGCTTGAGTAGGGGTCAGAACTGGTCTGTGACCCTTCCATGCCTACCTAGTGTGACGTAGAGGTTGCTGAAAATTCAGTCTTAGTGACATCTTACAAAAGTGTATTTTGTATCCTCTTACTTAGAGACTAGGTTTTGGGTTAGATGCTTCCTTCTTGTTGTTAGTCAATAAAACATTTAATTTTTTAGCTCAAGATTTCAATTTACTAAACCTGCAATTATTCTCATAGCACTTTATTTAAGAGTTGAATTCTCAACGCAAAGTAGTAATAATAACAATAATAGTAGAAACCTAACAGCCAAGAATTGCTTAATGTAGTGGTGTCCAGGAATGCACAAATCCAGTAGTTCTGATATTGTATCTGTGTGTGCTCACGTAACCCCTAGATTTCTTTTCTTACCCATCTAAATAAGAGAAGCCATCAGATCTTCAGGACATTACCTGGTAGCTGGATTTGGAACGGGACTGTTTTGATCCTAGAGGTCTCTCCAAGTGCTTCATCCACTGCTCTTCTAAGGTCTGCATACCTCAGCAAGGCTGACTCAAGCCTTGCCCTTGCATTAATGTGGTTGTGCATTGCCCATGTGTTTTTATAGCAACCACTGTGTACTCAGAGACTAGGCACACATTTACAAGGTGGAGTTCTTTGGCTACTTCTTGCCAAATGTTGTCCTGGAATGAAGTTTCACATCATAAAAATTCAACTGTAGCCATGTACATGAGTCACCTCTAAGAAGGTTTCTAATTGTCTAGGAGACAAATAACTGTATTTGAAGAAGAAGAACTCAGATGTGATTGATTGATCTGACCTGACATTCAGGCAGGTGTTTACAAAGCACATGGTTGATCAGAGTATTACTCAGCTGTGAAAAATCATGTGAAAAACTCCATATTTCTTTGTAAATTCTCAGCCAAAAAATGATTTATTTTTGAATTAATGTGTACAAGCATGCTTTGTTTGTTGAAATACTTTTTTGTTTTAAATATCACACTCTTCTACAAACTATTTTGCTCAAATCGATATTTGCTACATTTATTCTCCAGGGTGTGAGGTGATCCTATGACATCCTCATATCTTGAAAGAGCTGCTGACATTCATGTATGTTTACAATACTGAGCATTTTGCAGCATTGAACTTTGATTACCCTTTTACTCTCTTTGATCTATGCATCTGAGTCTGTCTGTTTGAGGAATCTCTCATTTGTTAACATTATTCTTTTCAGCTTATGTACTGTTGTTTAGTGAAAGTTTAAAATGTGCATGCAGAGGATTAGTCTGTTGATTGCATTGAGTCCCTTTCACAGCAGTCAGTAGAGTTGCCTACACTGCTCCTTTGCATGAACTCCCTTTTTCCAAAGGACAATGGAGGAATAAATTGTCCCCTATTCCCCTTTTGGCATACAAGTGTTTATTGATCGAAGTGAAGATAGACATATGCAAAGTAACATGCAACATTTGTTCTAACAAAGCATTCAGATTAAATTTATGCTAGTTGAAATGATCTTTGAATTCAGACACACTCTGGGCATATAAGGAAAGAAAGAGTTTACTTGAAATATAATTACTTGTCTTGAGTTACAGATTTCCCAAGTCTTGTGCTTAGTGTTTAAGGCTACATGTATACATATATAAAAAGAATATTAGAGAATTAATTAATAAACTGATACATGGAGTCTCTCTTTTATTTTAACATAAAACCTCAAGGCCCTTAGACTTTGAACAAAACTCCCCACCTGCCTTTCCTGAAGTGAGCTTTGTTGCATGTGAAGTCTTGTAGTATGTCATTTTCAGGTAGGAAAAACACTATTTAAGGGATTTGCTAAAATGCTTGACAAGGAAAATGTGACACACCGGTGAATAGGGTGGGTGATTTAGTAACAGGAGCCATGGGTAAGGCTGACAGAATCAATGTCTTTGCTTTAGTCTTCACCAGAAAAGTCTTGCAGCCCTCGAGCTCAGTGAAATCTTTGGAGGAAGAGGACAATGCCCAGCACAGGGTGAGGACAGGATGAGACTGGCTGCATTTGAGGCTGCTTAGAGACCTGACTGATGTACTTGCAAGGCCACTTTCTATCATCCTTGAAAGTCAGTGAGACCAGGGTATGTTCCCAATGAGTGGAAAATGTGAACGTTGCACTTGTCACTCTACAGGCAAAAAAGACAATCTGGGGAACTACAGAGTTTCAGCCTCACTGTGACCACTGTGTGTGTTTTAAAAAAGGTCTTCTTAGAGCACATTTCTGGGCACATATAGGAGGTAACTGCCAGCATTAATTTGCCAAGAATAAATAATTTCTGACAAACCCAACTGCCTTTTTTGATAAATTTATTGGATTGCTGGACTAGGGAAGAACAGTGAATGACATTTATGACTTAAGCAAAGCTTTCATCACCATCTGCCACTGTATTCTTCAGTCCTAGTTAGGACATTCTGGACTAGATAATGGACTGTCAGATGGGTGAAAAGAGTGGATGGTCAGGCTAAAATTCAGTGGTTGTGCTCTACGTGGAGGTCAGGTACAAGTGCACTACTGCAGGGGTCTGTCCTGGGTCCTACCTTGTTCAATAACTTTGCCAATGTCCAGCCAGCTTGGAGGAGGAGATGGAAGGCAGCATCAACAAACTGAAATCCTCAATATTGAGGTTTGAGGGTAGGGCTGCCATCCAGAAGGGTGTAGGTAAACAAGAGGATTCATGAAATCCAACAAAGATTTGCAGAATGTGAAGGCCTGCAGTGGGGGTGGTCAAATTGGTCAGCGCTGTGGCAGGCTAAGGAACAGGGGCTTATTCAGCCTGGGGCAGAGATGGCTTCAGAGAACCTAGCCACAGGAACATGGTGCCTACAGAGAGGGGACTGAGCCAGTCTCTGAGGCAGTGGCCACGGACAGAAAAATGGGAAAGGTGACATCCCTTTATAGGAGTGTATCCTATGTCCTTCTCAGGAGGACACTTGGGCAGTGGGACAGGACATGTCCATAGAGATTGTGCAGCATTGTTCTTGGAGGGTTTCAAGATGTAATATGGCAAAGCCCTGAGCAACCTGGTTGTACCTCAGAATTGACTCCCATATGAGCAGGAGGTTGAACTATAAACCTTCAGATGTCCCTTCCAACCTGTGGTTGGAAGTGGTTCCATGAATGAACAGAAATAAAAATATATTTAGCTTTCCCAGAATGTAAGGTAATATATCAATTTTTATGTGTTCAGACAAGATTTTTAAATTGGGAAGTGAGGGATTGAGCTGTCTTAATCTGTAAAGTGTGTTCTTTCCAGAGTTTGAGCATCAGTATTAATGATGGGTATGCAGAGGCAGAATAGATGAAAAGAGGGAGATTTATCTTCTGAATTGGTGGTGTCTTCACTTCATTTCAATCATAAGAAAGTGTTTTACTTAAGAGCTGGAGCCCATATACTTCAATTTCTTGGAGATAAACTGATTCCAGTGTGATTATTTACTGGATATATTCCATCGAGTATAGTGTTTAATGTTTGTCTGACTGATTGTTCTGACAGAAATTCCTCATGTACTCATATAAAAATAAAAAGGGAGGCAGGGAGCTTGAGTTAGCAGCCTTCCAAACAACAAAATCATAAATCCACTATTGGGTTGCTTTTCTTCCCTTAAGCCTGACATTGTTTTCTTCTGAGTGAATTTATATCTTTTGAAGGGTGTAGCAAAAAAATTGCAACTGTGTTTTGCAAATACAAGAATCTGTGAACTAGAATAAATTGCCAGCTATTGGCTGGATTCTGAAACTTGAATTCAAGCATATGGTTGGTTAGTCATACAAGTATTCCTTAAGTAATTCAGCACCCTATTCTCAGGTGTTAGGTTTGGCTATGATGTGATGAACAATTTAAGATATTTCGAGTTGATTTGAATATTGTGGTTTTAATATACTTAGGCTGTCTCTTTGAGTGTTTGGAAAGCACAGACTGGTTTTTTTTGTATAGGAAAGGTATATGCTACTAAAATACGCAGCAATTATATGGAGTATATAAGGTATCATGATAAACATTCTCCTTCTCCCTACTCTCCATTAAAATAGACAAAATTTTAAAAGACCAAGGGCCTAATCTGGTGTATTTGTTACTGCCTTAGATCTGCCCACAGCTGTCCCTTGAGGCATGCAGAGAGACTTGATAAACAAACGTACCAGATGGCTAATGCTTGAAGGGAACGTTTTCCTACAAACATTGCAAAGTACAGAAATGCTAAGGCATAGCAGCATTCTACAGGCATAAGACTGCTCTGTGCTTCGAAGGACGTGCTGACATATCTCACCTCCTGGAGTGGGGTCAGAGGCTCAATCAGCTTTTCAAGTACCCTTGGCACAGCTGACATGAGCATGCCATTTGTGGTCTTGACTGAATTAAAACATTAAAAACACTGTAGGGAATTAAGGTGCTTGTAATATGCAGGTTCCTCAACATCCCACAGATAGCAAGAGTACAGACAGGGAGAAAGAAGGCATAAAAAAGGATAGAAACTCTGGAAAAGCTGTTAGCCTTGAGTTGTCACTGTGCTGGACACACCATGAGTGAGGACAGGAGCTTCTAAGTGCCAGCTGGTGCGTGTTAGAGCAGCATGTTCTACCTCCTCTGTCCCATCCCTGCCCTTGAGTACAGCTGATGCAGCCAAGCTGTTGAGTACAAGAAGTGGTTTTTTGTCCCTTAGTTGTTGTGGATATGTCATCAAAATAAACTTTTTGTGGTACTGAGGGAGCCTCTAGAGAGGAATATTGCATCTTGTGACATAGTTGTGCTCGGACAAGCACTTAAATCTTCTCCTCTACAGATGAATGGGGGCAAAATAAATTCAGGTCATTATTGTGTATTTGTAATTTCTTCTTTTAGAAATTGTGTTTGGGGATGAATAAACCAAAAACAATGGGATTAGATATATATAATAGCTATATATTACTAGTTTTCCCTGTCCTATGATAAAATTTCTACTAGATTTTGGACATTTGTGAAGAAATGAGCCTGATTCTAAAATGTAAGGATCAAGTCTTTAGTTGGAACTTGAGAGTATGAGCCACCAAGTCTAGAAGTGAAAGCTACGAGTGCATCCATCTATGCTATGCTTTACATCCCTAAGGTCTCACATCGTGTTCAGCATGGATTTTGAAAAAGTGGAGGCAATGTAAGGATTCCTACATATTCCTAAATATTCAGGTCTATGGTTCTTGGGGGAAACTCTACCCAACCTGTAATATAAGATTGTGGTCTGAGGTGATGTTAGCATCCCTTCCAAATTTGCAAACCTTACTTTGCTCTTTTCGCCTCAAAGTACCTTAAAATTAAATTTTCAACTACAGAATTACTATAGAAAACATCATACAAATCTTGGACAGCCGAATGCACTCAGTGATCTTGGAGATCTTCTAACCCTAATGATTCTATGGTTCAGTGAAAACTGAGCTGTTGTATACCAGTTGTTGGCTAACACTTCTTTGTGTAATAGATTTTCTAACTTTGAGATGCTGGAAATGAAGTAAAACACCAAAGCAAAGCAATAACTTTGGATTGTTGTGTTACTTGAAAGCATCCCATAATTGCTTCCTAAAACACTTAATCATGAAGTTCATTGCTTCCCAGATTTTATGTAAGCAACAGATCATAGGTCTACTGAAAAAAGAAACCTCACTAAATTGCAGAGGAGTTCTATTGTTGTAACCTATGGAGCGTCTCTCCCTTACTATTCATCAGGATGACCTTCTTAAGAAATCTAAAATTTGTTTTCTTCAAGGTATGAAAATGATTAATTTAGACATTTATAGGACACAAGTGTTTTTCATCACCTTTGAACAGCAGCACATTTGTATCTGTAAATAGATGTTGTTGGAAGATAGTGTGTTGCAAGGGAATTTTACTTGTTGGTTCTGAATCACACCTGAAATGAGTGAGTAATCATTGATAATTTTGACAGGCAAGCACAATCAAGTTACAGAAAAATGTGTCTAAATTTACTGCAATATTAAAATATTTGTAAAACCAAATTCAAAGCATATTCCTGCAAATGCTAAAAAAAATTTCTGCTACACTTGCAAAAGTAATGTAAGTGAACATCTTTATTCACATGAAAACCTTTTCTTATAATATGAAGCAAAATCCAAAATTAGTAGTCTATTAGGACCACATGCCATGTTCCAAATTTTAGCAGTTATTCCTGTAGTCTTTCCTTAAAGGAGTAAAAATAGGATAAAAATATCAGCCTGGAACATTATTTTTCACTGTTTGACTTTTGAAGGCAAAAGAAAATATACTGTAAGAGTACCTACAGAGCTACCAATTAGTGCCTGGTAAAGCATTGCATAGTGGAAATTACTTGCAGGATGAGGGAGCCAAATACTGGTACAGATCATATTGATAAATAATGTACCTCAGCAGCTTCCTGTGGTGTTTAATCTTAGCTGTTTCAAAATGTTTTCCATAACTGTATGAATAAACCACTTATTACACACAGTAAAGAGTATTTCATTATTTTCTTCCCTGTGTTTTTTATGGTGGATCATGTAACACACCTCAAGTCTAGAAGAGAAGAAATGGAAAGCCAGCAATGCACACCAATCACTGTTCCCTAAGGTGGAAGGATACACCAGGATTAAGTGGTACAAGTATAAACAACATTGTAAGTCTCTTACAGAAACAGGAGTGGACTGAAGCAGTGAGATTTATGTACTTCCATACAGAATATGCTTCTGTATTTCAAAGGGAGCCTCAGCTGAGGCCACAGAGCCCCATAGATCTCTGCTGAGATCTTGAAGAGTATTCACAGGCATCAGAAGTGTTTCAGGAAGAATCTTTCTACATGAGGCAGTCAGGCACTTGCTAAAGATTATTTAAATGAAAATTACAATCATAGAAACATGAAATGTGTTGGGTTGGAAGGGACCTTAAATACCCTTTAGTTCAAACCCCCCTGCCATGGACCAAAGGGATACCTTTCACAGGATCAGGTTAGTCAGATCCCTTTCCAGCCTAGCCTTGAACACTGCCAGGGATGAGGCATCCACTTCTCTTGGAAACCTTTTCCAGTGCCTCACCACCCTCACAGTAAAGAATTTCTTTCTAATATCCTAATCTAAACCTACTCTCTTTCAGTTTGAATCCATTCTCCTCTGTCATCTCACTACATATTATTGAAAATAGCCTCTCTCCATCTTTCTTGCAGGTGGTGCATTGCAAGCCACACTTCAATTTATTTTTTTAATTATTTTTATACTTTTAGGAGAAACCAAGTAAGGATTTTTTTAATTTGTTTTTGCGTTGGAAGATGCTATTTTTAGTAGTTTACAAGTTTAGCAAGTTTAAACATAGAAATGAAACTATCAATGCTGACTGCTTGCCTCAGAATATCTTTGGTTTGCTTAGTGAATTTCTATTTTTTTATTTTTTTTTTAACTCGAATGATGTATGTTGAAGGGAAGCAGAAGACATGCAGTTCTGAGGAATTTCAAATTATATTTACTTTTGTAGGTCTTTGATGATCCATAGCTGAATGTGAGTCATCTTAATCTGAAACTGTGTCATGTTTTAACCCATCAGGTGGCTAAACACCACAAAGCTACTCTCTCACTCACCACCCCAGTGGGATGAGTGAGAAGTTTGTGGGAAACAAAAAGTAAAACTCTTGAGCTCAGATAGTGACAATTTAATAGGACAGAAATGCTTCTTGTGCACCCCAGCCTGCTCACTGGTGGGGTGGGGGTTGAGAGGCAGAAAAGGCCTTGACTTTATGTAAACACTTCTTAGCAACAACTAAGGCATCAGTGTGTTATCAACATTATTCTCATCTTAAATCTAAAACACAGCACTGTACCAGCTACTAGGAAAAAAAAATAACTCCCTTCCAGCTGAAACCATGAAAATACCCACCCCTAATTCTATACCATTTCCATCATGGCCAGTTCCCAATATTTCCAACACATTCTTTCTTATCTTTTGATATAAACATGCAGATATAATTCCCTTAGTCTACAGACCATTCCTCTGAAATATCCACTGAGATAATTTAGTCCATGACTTTGAGCTGTATCCATCATAGCAGTCCTTCATGGCAGGAAGTTGTTTGTGGTGTTCGATGCTGAAGCCAGTTGGGATTCCATCATTTCTGTGCTTCTCCAGGTCTATCATTGCTGTACTCTCTCCAGATTAATCAAAAATTCATTCTTCACTAATACAGGCAATTATTCCTGTCATGTCATTGACATGAACATACAGGAACTCTTGTAATGAGGGCATACAGTATTAAATAGCAGTTAACATAATGTAATTCAAATCACTGGCTATTACCTGAAATCAAATCTCACTGAGGCACAGATCACTTCCTCATTACCTACCAAGTGCACCCAGGTCCTTGAGAAAAGCCATTTCACAAATATGCTTGCCATTGCCTGGAACACATGTCTAGTTTGGTAACTCAGACTGTCTTCTGCAGCATATTTTTATGTGCACTACAGTGACTTTATCCTGTTTCATAGGATGTTAAAGTTTTGACTCAGCAAGGCCACTCAACCATCAGATTGCTTAGAGTTAACTAGCCAGGTGGCTTTTTCTTAATGTATACCACGATATTTGAAGGTCCCACCACCCATTTCTTTCAGTGTAGTCGTTAAAGTCCATTGTATTATTTGATTTTCCCAGAGACTGGTGCATGATGGGGGTTGTGATTTACCCACTCAATGCCATGCTCTTTGGACCAAGTGTCTATAAGGTTGTTTTGGAAATGAGTACCCTTATCTGAATCAATTCTTTTCTGGATGCCATGTCACCATAAAACTTGTTTTTTAAGGCCCAGAGTAGTGTTCTTGGTGGTGGTATGGGGCAAGGGATATGTTTCCAGCCATCTGGTGATTTCTTCCATCATTGTAAGCATGTGCTGCTTGTCTGGAAGGGTTTGAGGAAGTGTGATACAGTCACTCTGCCAGACCTCCCCATACTTATATTTCAGCCATCTTCATCCATACCAGAGAGGTTTTAAGTGTTTGGTCTGCTTGATTGCAGCACATTTCACACTGATGAATAGCCTGTGCAATAGTGTCAGTGGTTCAGTCCAACCCATCTATGGGCCCATCTATATGTTGCAACTCTTCCTGGATGGCCTGAGGTGTCATGAGCCCATTCATTGGGCTCTAAATAATCCATCCCTTCTTTTGCCAGCTCAGATTCAAACGAGAGACAGAGCCACTTCAGTCACAGAGCCTGACTCACCTGCTAATTTGTTTTGATGTTTTTCAGTGGCCCAGCTCTTGGGTACAGAAGCATCTACATGATGTACTTTTACAACTAGCAGCAGTATTTTGCCATAATTCAGCAGCACAGATGGGTTTAACTCTGTGCTGTCAGTTGCTCCTTTCCATTGCTGTAACCACCCTCACAGGACATTTGCCACTGTCCATGAATCATTATAAAGTATTAGCCATTTTTCTCATTCAGCAATGACTAAAGCCAGTTTGATGGCTTTTAGCTCTACAAACTGACTCAATTCACCTTGTCCTTCAGAAGTTTCTGTGACTTGTCCTGTGTACTCCACACAACAGCTTTCTACCTTTGTTGTTTTCCTACAATATGACATGACCCATCAATGAATAGGGCATATTGCTTTTTATTTCATGGTAGTTCTTGATACAGTGGGGCCCCGTCAGCACAGTCTCCAAAAACCCACAATGCCTAAGAAGGTTTATGTTGCCATTTTTGCTTGTTGGTGGAGACATTGCTGTTATCTCATTAATTCCATTGGGAATCTGACAACCTCCATCTTGCCATTTTAGTCCTAAAAACTGAATGTCTTGTGCAAGTCTATTGACCTTACTTTGTTTTATGGCCAAACTAGCTTTGAGAAAGATTTGGACTATTGTCTTCCTCTTCTCAAAAATTTCTTTTGAGGTGTTATCCCACACAACAATGACATCCATGTACTGCATGTATTTCAGAGCTTCACCCTATATCAGTAAAGTCTTGATCAGTCTGTGGCAGATGTTAGGGCTGTATTTCCACCCCTGCAACAGTCAATTATAGGTGTACTGAACACCCATCCAAATAAAAGCAAATTGTATCCTGCATTCTGCTACAAAAGGGATCAAGAAAAATGTGTTAGCCTGCTTGGCTTCTTTAACCTCTAATTCCAGGTTACTGGCACCGTTATCCCAACATCACAGCAGCCAGGTGACAATGTGCTCATCTGTACAACACTGCAATTCTTTCACATAACTCAAAGCTCACACAGGAATAGGGATTGGGTATTTACTGGCCTATGAGCTCTACCTCTTCCTTCATCTGCCTATCTTCTTCCTCCTGTTCTCATGATGCCCCTACATGGGAGTAGCACAGAGTGGGGATTTTTCCTGCTTTTTTTTAAAAATAATTTTACTAATAGTAAGTACCTACTCTCATGTGTGGAAATGAAAGTGCAATTAATGACTGATATATTTTGCCTGCAAAGAAAACACTGAATTGTGATCTTATAGATAAGCTTCCTTTTTGAATACTCTCCCTTTCAAACATTTCTTACTTGAAATTTTAGCACACCTATATAATGATTTCCTGTGGTAATTTATGTAAGCTGGGCTGATCTTTAAGACTTGGGCTGATCTTTGTTTTATACTGTAGATTGGTTACAAATGTATAGTACAGATTGAGAGGGCATAAAACCAGATCTCCCTCTATAAACAGTTTTGGTTTGTATTTTATTGAACTTTAAGTAAAACAACATGAAAGCTTGGAGTAAACCTAATTTCTTCTGATAAGAAAAATTCCACACCAGTGATGGCAAGCCTCAGGATGGGAGATTTCCAAGTGGTTACACTTCCATGCAAGGATTGGTCATGAAAATTTTGTTTTACCCAACTGCTCCTTTCTTCCTTCTGCTGTATACTTTTTGAAAATTAATTTTTTTCTACTTCTGCCATTTTCTCCTGGATGTTAAAGTTGACTTAGAAGTCTGAATCTTCAATACCACTTGAATATGGAGGCCCAAAACAAGCAGGGTATGGCATGTTTGCAAAGGCATGCTGGTTGCAATAGCTGGCTTTGCCAGTTACAAAATGCCCATCAACACAAACACCTTAATTCAAGTTCCTCTTTAATTGATTACTGTATATATTAAAGAATGTGATTTTTTTTTTAAATGCATGAATATTTTGGAATGCACCTATAGAGAAATGAAAAAGAAGTATGTATCCAGCAAACATAGAAGTGAAACGTGGATCTAGGAACTAAGTGTAGGCAAAGATATCTCAAAGAAGAAGCTGCACTCAGATTCCAACCCCCACCCCAACAAAACAGCTGATGTGTAAGCTTTTGCTAAGCTGAAGTAGTTTAGCATCAAAGTGTCTTATCTGAATATACTATAATAATGGGAAGGTTTATATAGCATCGTAAATATTACTTCATTACCTTGGCAATTTCACTGCTAAAATGGGTAACTCTGAAATCCATGTTATGTTTGTTTGGTGTTACTAATAATAGTGTAACACTTTCTCAGAGGAAGAAACAGAGTTTTGTGTTTCTATAAATAAACCTAGAGAATTAAAGGCATTTGAAGTGTCTTTTTCATTGTTGGTAATGAATTGAGAGATCGTTTCCGGTTTTGAATAACTGTGATTGCACCTATATCAGTTTTTAGTGGATATAAAGTCCCTTGAGCAGCCTCTCTGTTCTACAGATCTGTTCTTGTTACAGGGGGCTACATGCTACTGTAGCTGTCAGGGCTTCTTTCATATTTGCACATCTTTATCTGTGCAGGATAGATGAGAAAGTGAAGACAAGCAATGGGAATGCTAAACAGGAACTGACTTCCATTTGTGTAGTTTTGTGTTCCTTTTAAACTTCCTTTTATTTTTTCTAGAAAGTGTGGTTTTATTTTGTTTTGTTCTGGTTTTGGTTTTTGACTTCTTTTTTTTGTTGTTCTTGTTTTTAGTGGGTAAAAGTCCTGCTTGGGTGCCTTTTACTATATTTAGAACTAATGACCATTTGGCCATTCCCTTAGGTACTGGGAAAGGGATGGAGGAGAAAAAGTTAGTTGAGATGGACTGCTGGTTTAAAGTTTTTTTTTCTTAAGACAAAATGTACTAGAAGGAAGCAGCAAAAATAGAAAAATCCATTCTTGTCTCAGGTGCTGGAAAGACGTAGGCAGAACACATGGTCTCATCAGCTGCTCTGTGATGTGGTGAACCTGTAGCAGGATTGGGCTGTTGAGACTATTGTTGAGTTACCTCATCTGTCACAAATTCACAGAAATGTTGTCTTGTAAGAGAGATGGCCTTGCATGAGACTCAGATAGGAGAGAAATAGGCAGCAGTACAAACCAGGTGTCTCCCAGGACTTGCTCAAGATTTGGCCAAAGATCATGGGTGTGGTAGTAAATCTACATCCCACCTCTCTGCCAAGTCTTATGGGGACAGCACTCAAAAAGTCAGAGGTTCCTCACTGTCCTGATGGGTCTGTGGCTCAGGGAAATGATGAAAGGGGTATTAGTGAAGAGTGTTCATCCTCTTAGCATTACTTGCTTCCATAGTTTTCCTTCCCATGTAGTCTTCTTCTACCGCTCCTCTGAACCCCAAACCAGCAATAAATTTGTCAAAAATAAGATACAATTTATTTTATTCTTTTGGATCCTTTATTGTTGTTCCTTTACTCACCTGTCACAATTTTTATCCTTTTTGTCAAAGGTATTAATTTTTTTTTCAGATTAGATCTTCTGTCCTGCTCCACTTTTGTGCCTTAATCCAGTAACATCAGGATGTTGGGATGTATTATGAGTTTACACACAGTTTTCAAGAATGCATACTCTTATATAACATGGTGGTGCTTATATTAACTAGGTGTCTTGTAAAGTTGTGGTGGTCAGTCCTTTGAAATAGTGTTTTTAACTTTAAGGATGTGAATATCTCAGCTGGGATAGCTAGCTCACCTAGTTATAGATATTCAAGATGGAGATACACTATGGCTTTCTGGGTAAGAAAGATGAACCCTGAACGTGGAGGATTTCTGAATTATCCTTGAATTCATAAAAAGCCCAACAAAATGATATTCCAAAGTGACATACTCATAGTGGGGTGCTTAGAATCTCAAAGCTAGTAGGTATAATAATTTATTTCCAAGCTCTGGTCCATCAACTGCTCTCACTCCTGCCTCTTTCCTCAGTAAAGTTCAACCATCAGTATTGACATGATTTGAACATGGCATTGCGTTCCTGAGCCTCATTTTTTTTCTCTGCTTGCTCTTTCCCACTCTGCTCTCCTGTCTCACTGTGTTCTTCTGTTACTTTATTTGATATGATATAATGAAGAATGGGCTCTGGAAAGAAAGCTCTGGGCAATAAAACCTTTTTTTAAAAAACCATGTGCATAAAGTAAAAATAACAAAAACCATCAAAAGAAGCTGTTAGTGTGAATGTATTTATTTTATCTTTGGTAGAAAAGCTTAACTTAGCTCCAGGACTTCAGGACTACAATAGACAGTAATTTCTATATGAGTAGAACATCTATTTCTCTTTTGATATTTGGGACAATCTGAACCCCAGGTTGTCAGCTGCTTTTACAAGTTTCAGGGGGAGAAAAAAAAAAAAAAAAAGAAAAAAAGATAGACCAGCTATTTCTGAACCATTTATCAGTCGATAATCCATGTCCCTTTCAGGAATGGGGTTAAAGCATACCTGCAGTATAAGTGAATACAGTGGAAACTGCAACAGCTTCTGGGTGGTGCCAATACAGAGTGGGTTAGAAACTGACTTAGAACCATGTCCCTGGAGGTAAGGGGAATAGTGGGGTCATTTCACAAGTAAGGAGAGAGCATGGGAAGGAAAGAGACTTTTCAGCAGGTACTGTGGTAGCTCTTGTAAGTTTATGACTTCCCACTGCTTGGGACTGGGCTGCCCTGGCTGAGATTCCTGGTGCTGTGCAGCCCAGTGCCCAGCTGTCCCCACCCAGCCAGTGCTGAGCTGTGCACACACCACAGGTGGTCGCCCACATCCACTGGGGTGGGAGAATCACTCACATGACTGAAATCAGGAGCTGATCTGTAGGCTGGTTCTTCTGTTTAGAGACTGGCTGGGAGGAGAGGAGATGCTACGGAGATGTGATTCATCCCTGATAACGAGTGGGTGAAACTCAGGCAGGCAGAAAAGCTGTGATTCAATGAACCTCCTGTACAAAGGGAGGACAGGAAGAGAGCAACCAGCAAGGGCGCTTTGAGAATGAGCTAGCGTGTACTATTTAAAAACTATACCATTGTGTCCCCTTGAAATAAGGTTTCTTGGAGGTAATCACAGCTCTTTATAATACCCAAACATCACAATAAAAATGCGTTCCTTAATGTATTACGACATTTCTCCCTATAATTTCCTTGATTTACTAGATAATGGATTTATTCAAACATCGTAAGAAAAATTACAGACTAAAAATAAATAAATCACCTCATTAAATGTATATAGAAACATTTTTCAAAATTTGATCAGAATGATATTTTCTCTGCTGCAGTGAATTCACTATTGTAAACCTGCAGGGGGAAGAAATAAGCAGCATGGTGCCAACTTCATAGATCCTGGGTGGGATGAATCAGATGGAGAAATGAAACCTATAACTAAAGGTCTATTCAGCATCCTAGAAGAAAAAATGCTGATGAAGAAGGAACAGAAGAAATAGGCATAATAAATAAATAATAAAAATTTAAACACCTGAACTTGTTTACTTGTATTTCTCCCATCCTGACACTTTTTATCTGTAGCTTTTCTTTTGAAAGCCTCTCTCAATTTCATGAGCAGAAGCAATAGACTATGCAGTTTTATGGATATTTCAGGGGGTTGGCACCGACCGAAGGGCCGCGCTTATGCATTTCAGTGCAGCATCAAACTGCCAGAGGGTGTGCTCTCCAGGGCAGAGATTATTAGCCCTTCATTTGTGCTTTGCTGAGCCTATTTTAGATATTATCCCAGGGCAGACAAGGGCTCTGTTCTGCAGTTGCAAGGCCCTGGTTGACAGGGTGCTGACACTGCGGCACCGCTGCGTGATTACCCTCTTGTGCTGCCAGATTCCAAGGAGTGCTGATAAGAGTCAAGCATGGACTTCATTTCCTGGACTTGGGAGTGAGATGTGGGTCAAAAGACCTTTGTCTTGGCATTTTCGCTCACTGTGTTTCTAGCCCTCACCTTATAACACTGTATATATATTCTTTTGCAGTGATGTGAATTAATTTGTTGCCAACTGAGTTGACATTTCAAGATAACAAATACCTTTCAGGACATTGATTTAAGAAGTAGCTGTAAAGAACTAATATCTGGAAATCAAGATTAATTTTAACATATCAATGCATAATATTAGTTTATATTTGGACAGTCAGTAGGCATTTCTTAAAGAACTAAATACCTATAAAATAATTATTAATTTGCTCGCTTCTAGACAAAAGTGTCCTGACCTTTCCCCCAAGTTCTTGGAAAGCAGTAGTGACAAAAAGGACATATCATGAAGGCAAATTGAGAGGTCAGATGAAACTTATAGGCAGTATCCTACTATTCACAGGCACAGCTATTAACTTGAGGAAGAAATTTCCCACATATGCTTCAATAAAGGCAAGCAGATGCAACAGGTTATTTATTATCAAGGGACAAGTTATATGATGTGCAAATATTTTGGCAGCTTGGAAGATTTCTGCTTTCTCATATTTGTGACCGTATCCTTCTCTCAAGGGATAACTGAAATATGAAGAGACCATTTCTCTTACCTAGCAATATTGATTAATGAAGCTACTGTTTTCATGAATTTATTTAAAAGTTTCTTTCCTTTCTGGAAGCTTCTTCTTTCAGGAAAAAAAAAGGAAAGTAAAACTGATATAATACCTTGTATCTTAATTCAAAAGCCCGGACTGTTCATACAAAACATTATAGAAATTACAGTGTGCTATAGAAATTTGCACAGTGGATGGAAGGAAAGTTTGTAGGTGCTCTAAGTGAGTTGAGAAAATCCTGATAGAAGAGTCCAAGGCTTGTATTCATTAAATGAAAGTTTTTATTTAGGAAACAGTAGGTTCATTTTCATTTTGGAATAAATTTTAAGCTGTAATTATATCTACAACATCCATAAATTGTAACTACAAATTCCATTAGATGTGTGCTGCTTAGTATTCTTATGTTTAGGAAATCTTTCAATGAGGTTTCTGGGCATATTAGCCTATGCTAAGAATTCACCTTCCTCTGAGCATTTTCGAAAAAAAAATTCTTTAAAAAGCATTGAGAAGCACACTGCACTTAGAGCGTTGGTTTTAGTGTCAGTATGGTAAATATAAATGATTGTACTGTAAATGATGACCCATTTGCAGAATTCTTCTGACTGTAGCAATCTGTACTTCATGGCCTTTTTTGTCTACATTCAGTAATGCTTTCTATTTTAATCAAAACAGTTATGGTGGCAGACTGCACACTTGGGCTTGGGATGTGGAGCTGTTTTGTCAGGGCATCCTGTTCTCATATTCAAAGTAGAAACTCAGTACAAGCACTGCTAAAAACACACTAGGAAGCTGATTTGGGTATTCTCTATTCAGGGCATGAAACTGTTGGAAAGAAGTTTCTGCAGAGCACAGAGAAATAAAGTCTGTGACAAAGGTTCAAGAGGAAATTGTGAGGAGCAGCCAGGAGTGAATGTTGCATGGCAAAGTCCTGAGTGCTTTGGCAAGGGTGCAGTGAGTCACTGCTGCCCCAGCAACAGACTGGATGGGAGGCACGCTGTTCATGTGGAAAGAAGCCCATGGGAGGCTGACAAAATCTGTGATTAGACAGGGAGTCTGGCTGTAGGCAGCCATTGTTCCTGGCACACAGGATGTCCAGACTGCTGGGCTAATAATGACTAAGGTGTCTTCACAATAGAGTTAGCATCTGTAGACTGGGTTGAACATTAGCTTAGCTGGCCATTGGTGCAGGTACAGTAATTCCACAGCAGTACACTTGTTCCTGTACACTCTGGTTGTTCTTTCTGTTCTCTGTATTGATTTGCACACAGGTCTCCTAAGCCTGGACTCTGTTTCATTTGCTTCAGCAAGGGTTGATATAATTTGAAGAGTGAGAATCCAAATTCAGGTTACCCGGTTCTTGCAGTCCCCTTTGGGCTCCCCTGTGTTACCTCTGACTGTGGAAGGATAAATGTATGAGGTGCCTAATCCCTCTGGACTTTCTTAGGGAACCCAGTATCTGCAGCTTGCTCAGGTGCAAGTGTGGTGGTTTGAGCAAATCTCCAGCTTCAGGAATTAGCTTAGTTGCCCATAGTTATTTCAAAAACGGCAAAACTAGTTCTGCTTTTAACTTCTTGGCTTTGCTAACATATTTTAGAACTTTCCAGAAATATGCTATTCTTCTGCTGTTTATAGAAATATATTTTCTATATTCTATTATGTTTTTGTGTTTTCTCCATGAAACTTGATTCCTGTTTTCAGAGTGAGTAGGGGTCTCACAGGATAATCCAGTCCTGAAGCAAAAACTAGCTACTGTTGCCAACAAGAATCCAATGCTACAGAAGGCAAGTAGAGCAGTGCTTGAGGGAAGTGCAGTGAAGGCATTTTTTTCATTTGGAAAGCACAGAAACTAATGAATTCTTTCAAATAGAAGTTTTGCCCAAAGGAAGCTACTAGGACAACTAGCTGATGTTTGTAATTTCGTACACCTCATTTAAAGTAATCTTTATCTTGAATTTGAAAAGGTCAGAGGGAAGAAGAGACAATGGTTGTGATTGGAAGCAAAGTTTTGGGTAGGACTTTTTTTGTTTGTTTGGTTTGCCTTGCCCACAGTGATGCCATTCAAATTTCACAGGCAGTCCTTGTCCCTCTGAGCAGAGGTATTGCAAAGCACACATCTTCAAATGCACCAGCAATATAAGTGGGGATATCCAGTAGAGGACAACCATGAGAACAAGGGTGAATTTTTGATCTTGCTGAAAGAGGGAATCATAACTGCTTGTCAATGAAGAATTTGAAAAAGAGGCAAGTTTGAGAAATTCCAAGCCTCCTAAGGAAAAAAAAATAACTTTGAGCACCATCCTTTAGTAGTCAGTCCCTAGAAAATTGTTAAAAGATAAGCCACTTTAATAGTTATTTTGTTATAGTATTTGGAAAAAAATTTTTTTAAATAATATTATGTAGAAACCAGTCAATTTGGAGAAGGTGAGAATTAACATGAAAAATTCCAATAAGAAATGGATGAGGAATATGAAGACTGAGAGGATGTTACTAATAGTTGCTGGACTGCGCACATAAATACACAGGTGAATAAGAGCTTAGATTAAAAGACAGAAACATATTCATTGCCATTGTTGTTTCCAATTGGAGGGAATATAAGTTACCTAAGCTTTAGGCTAACATCATACTTCTCGGAAAAATCTTGTCCCTTATCATACCAGTTATATTTGTAATTTCCTTGTTTATTTCACTCTTATATTGCAGAATAACAGGCCTAATTTTCTTTTTCTTGTTTCTACCACAAATTAATCTCTTCTTTCCACTCAATTTATTAGTGACTGAGAATCACGTCAAATGTAACACTATTTGTGTAATTTATCCCTTTCTGCAACAAAATCAGAAATAAAGAAGCAAATGGATTAGTAATTCTCTCTCCTTAAATGGAATAAGGAACATTGTTATAAAGTCATTATAATATCCAGTTGAGCCTTCCAGAGCTATTAAAAACTTACATTTCAATATGAGAATACACATGCTGCAGAGTACACAAGTGCACTAGCAATCACATAGGTACTACCTGCATTAATGTAATTTTTACTATTTAATTAGATGCCTCTGAATGTAAACCTGAAATTAATTTTTTTCCTCAGTAGGGATCTCTGCTGCTTGGAAGAACTTGTATCCTGTTTTTTTATTCTCCAGTTCAGGGGTCAGGAGGGACAGTAAAACTCTTAAGAAATATTTAAGTTCATCACTATTGAGATGAACATTGTGCGTGACAGTAATTTGCTTAAGATTTTGTCACATGTCTTTTATATAACTGATTCTTGCTTCCAAGTAATTTTAAAAATATTTTTTCCTGTTTTCACAGGGTTGAAAGTTCTTTTTTTTCAATCTTAAATAAATTGGTCAAGCCATGTGTTTTCCTTTGAAAAAAATTTGAAAAATCTTAGGAGGTATTTGCTAAGATTTTCAATAGTCTTTTAGTCCAAAAGTTCAAAAGAAAGAATGAAATAATAATGATTAAGGAGATGGAAGCAAATGTCTTTGTAAAGGGTATAAGAGAACAAACCAGATTAACTCAATAAGTTCAGTTGAACATGGTTTGGCTTGCTTTTACTTTGTCATTTTTCCTTCTCAACCAAGTATCTCAGTCTTACCTGGTACAATTAATCCTTCCATCTGTGACATTATTCAGTGCTTAAGGATTACAGACAACCCAAAATCTAGCAGAATCAATGAACTGTAGAACAGTCTCTTCAGTGTCACGTCTCTCACTAGAAATACCTGTGGGGATTTTTAGCTGATAAACTATAGATTTACTTAAAGTAGGCATTGCATCAGTGTGGAGTAAGTCTCTGATTTGAATATTCCTGAACGTTGCAGGGTTCTGAAACACACATCTTTTCTGAGCACATCTTTTCTAAGACTGAATTATAGCCAGGCAAGGAACAGATAATACTTATATTGCCTCTGGAGCAGCCCAAAAGTGAAATTAACTCTCATGTCCAAAGACTCGTGCCAAGTTTTTATTATATTGTGATGGTGGGGGTGTGCTTTCTCCAGTCCTCCATTCATTCCAGCCCTTGAACAGTTCTTCACAGTTATTGACAGACACTTCTGAAAGATAATCCCATAGCCTGTAACATTCACAATGAAAGGCTTCCTACGTAGGCTGTATACCTTTATGGTTTTGGATACCTCTTCTCCCTGCCAAAACCTCCTGAATATACCATTTTCGTGGATTTTTTCTTTTGCTTAGCACCTCTGACTGCATCATTCACCTGTGTTATTTAATGAAAGAGATAAGAGCTTAAATCTTTCTATTAGGTAGTTTTCAAATCAGACGGATAAATCATGTGTTATTGCAGAATGTTAACTTCTGACTTCTTAATAGTTTACAGTTTTCACAGCTCCTCTATGAAATTAGAATTCAAAAGCAAGAAGGGATGGTTTGTGACTGATTAATTTCTTGATTCTCTGAGAGTGTGATGCATGGATCACTCATCAATTTTATGGGGTAATGTATCATGCCACTTATAAATATCTCATTATCTTCTCTACGCAAACACGTGTATCAGAAATAGAGCAGCTGAATGCGTGCAGGATTTATATTTCCCTTGGGAAAATTAAAACTTCAGACTCATTATAGCATCCCTAGACCCAGTTGGTTGGCATACCAAGCATCACCTGCTTTGCTGAGTGCTTCTTATGGGTTCAGGGTAGCAAAAGATGTATCCTAATCAGGGTGTTAGACAAATTAGGGTGTTAGATGATTACAGGAAAATAAATGTTTTTCTTATTTTTATGAAAATTTCTTGCCTTTCTCCCTTTTACTGTGTTATAAAAGTTGAATTAATACATGAGGAAAAAGTAATGCTTTACTTGCAGGGCTTGTTTGCATAAGCAAGAGCCATGCAAATGGCTTCAACATTTTTGTTATTTTCAACTTTTTACTACTACTAATTTTCTTCCCAAATATTCAGTAAATGCATGTTTAATCAAAACCAAATGTATAGTGAGATAGAAAATGGGATATTTTAACAAAGAAGAGTGGAAAAACCTCTCTTTTTTGGAAAGCAAGTAATTTCACAGAGGTGTTATTGATTATGACAGTTATTTTTATGGATCTATCATCTCAGTAACAATCAGAAAGTATGAAGTCCTACGAATTTATAGGAAAATAACAGAAAAATATAAAAAATGTAGGTTTGCAGGTCTGTGGTTCACCCATATCTTGAACACTATATTGTTCATATTCTCTCTTCTCAAAAATGTCATGCTGCACAAAAGGAAATATTCAGGAAAAACCAGTGATCAGTCAAAGGCAGGGAACAGCTTCCATACAAGCTGTGACTTGGTGCGCTGTCCATATGTATTGGCTTCCCATTGCAAAGTTTTGCTATTAGGGTGAACTGCAGAGGTGGCTTCTCTGAGAAGATGCCAAAAGGTTCCCCTGTGTCTGATTGAGGCAATGTCACCTGGCTCCAAGACAGACCTGCCCCTGGAGGCCAAGCCTGCTTCTGCTTGTGATGATGGTAGTGATTCTAGGATAACGTATTTCAGAAAGGGCAAAAACTGCTGGGAAACAGCGCCTGGGAGAGAACTGTGAGGATATGTGAGAGAAGCAGCTGTGAATACGTGAAGAACGTGAGGGAGGAGGTACTCCAGGCACCAGAGCAAAGATTCCCCCTCAGCCCATGGTGCAGCCCATGGTGAGCCCCTGCACTCCATAGAAGTCCATGGTGGAGCAGATATCTGGAGGTGGGCAGGTGGGGCACCCAGAGGACACTATGACTCTGTGGGAAGATCACACTGGAGCAGGGTCCTGGCAGAACCTGTGAGCCCATGGAGAGGAGAGCCCATGGTCAAACAGGTTTTCTGGCAGGACTTGTGACCCTAAGGAGGGCCCTCACTGGAGCACCCTGTTCCTGAAGAACTGCACCCAGTGGAAGGGGCTTGATAAGAATTGCAGCCTGTGGGAAGCAGGTCAGGAAGGACTGTATCCCATGAGAGTGACCCTATGCTTGAAGAGTGTGAGGAAGCAGGAGCAGCAGAGACAATGCATAAGGAGTTGACTGAAACTCCCCTTCCCTATCTCCCTATTCTGCTCACACAGAAAAAAGGTAGAGACATCTGGAAGGAAGCAAAGCCTGAGAAGCAAAGGGAGAGGGGGAGAAGTTTTTAGATTTTATCTTATATCTTGCTATCTTACTGTTTAATTGTCAATAAATTAAATTAATTTCCCTAAATCAAGTTTTTCCCACAAGAAAAACTGAAGTGTGATCTCCCATAAACTTTTCTTTTTTTTTCCAATTTTCTCCGCTGTCCTTTTTAAGGAGAGGAAATGATAGAGCAGCTTGGCAAGCACCCAACATCCAGCCAAGGTTAACCCACAACAGATGATACAAATAGATGATGTGGAGATGGTGCACATAGAGGAGACAGGCATATAAATAATTCTTAAATCATGAATGCCATGGCAAAAGGAGACATTGCATGCCATCTCTTCAAATACAAGAACTAAGGGCATGAAATTTATCTGAGAAGCCCATTACGAAACAAATAAAAAGAAATTTTTTCATGGGATTGGGATCAGAACCAAGGAGCTTGCTGATAAGCAATGTTGTGAGTGATTAAAGGTTACATGGTGTCTAGGAGGAAATGGGCAAATGCTTAGAAGAAACATCTATTTGGGTTTAGTAACCCAGAAATCACATCAGGCTCTGTAAATTATCCCAGTGGAAAACATCTGGAAGCTAGGAAAGTCCTCAGGGGAACCCTGTTCAGGTGAGGTTATGAATGGGGCACTGAGAAACCTGATCTAGTGATTTAGTGAAACTGTCCCTGCCCAAGGCAGAGTTTTATTAGACGGTCTTTAAGGGTTCCTTCCAACCCACACCATTCTGTGATTCTATGTGGCTGTCCCTGTTTTCAGTCTCATCAAGTGGGTGGCTACAGATATTGATAGAAACAGAATACAAAATGAGATGAATCCTTGGATTTACATGATGCTACTATTATTAAAAGGAAATATAAATATAATATAACTATAGATAGCTATAGTTAGAGAAGATGGACCTTGCTCAAATTTCTGAGAGGAAAAGTCCAATGTGCAGTGCAGGGGAAAGAAAGGGGAGGAAGTTTCCTCCTGGAAAATGCATTGGCACTGACATCCTCTTTGTCCATACAAGCAGGCATCTGGGTACAAATAGTAAGCAATATTTGAAAGCACTACTCTGAAAAGGCTATATAAACATTGAGAAGTACAATCTTTCAACATTGAGAATAGGAGCAAAGTTTAATACACAAAAAATTTATCTCTTTGCTAAGTCATTTGTAGTAAATTTTGTTCAAAGTTTAGGTCACTTAGGTAAAGCTGCAGCAATGAAAGGAACAAGCAGTTTAGAGGCAGACACACCAACACACGAAAGGAAACATTAAAATTACCTCAAAGACTGTAAGCAATCTATTTTCAGGCAGGCATTTTGGCACTATTTATTACAGTATTTTTATTTTTTTTTAATTATGATTTTTTTTTCTCTTGTAACCTGTTGCATTCAATCTTCTATTGAATTAATAAAGCCAGAATTAGTGTCTGAAGGAGTGTGCTGTGAGGGACATGGGGGCTGAAATTCTTACACCACACCCTCAACTATTATTTCAAGTATTGAAAAATAGATTAGTCATATTCTTATTGATGAAGATAAAATTACATCTGTATTTCTTAAAATATAAGGTCTCTTTCATCAACCTTTGTGAATTTTCCTTATATAGAATCAGAGAACCATTTAAGTTGGAAAAGACCTGTAAGATCTTTGAGTCCAACCATAAAGTTAACACTGCCAATTCCACCACTAAGCCATGTCCCTAAGTGCCACATCTGCAAGACTTTTAAATACTTCTAGGGATGGTGACTCCACCACTTCCTTGGACAACCTGTTTCGGTGCTTGATAGCTCTTTGATGAAGAAATTTTTCCTAACATCCAATCTAAACCTCTCCTGGCCTCATTTGAGGCCATTTCCTTTTGTCATGTCACTTGTTACCTGGAAGAAGGGACTGACCCCACCTTGCTGCAGTCTCCTGTCAGGTAGTTGGAGAGAATGTTACGGTGCCATTCCTAGTCTCTTTTACTCCAGGCTAAACAACACTGGTTCCCTCATAAGCTGCTCCTCATAAAACTTGGGCTCCAGACCCTTCACCACCTCTGTTGTTTTTCTTTGGGTATACAAATCGAATTATCATCGAACCAGCCTTGAAAAATTCAACTTGCATTTACCCTTTCCAAGTATTTTGACAGCTTTGTACAGAAAGGTTACTCACTACCGCTGGTAAATACTGATTTCATCCCTGATTTCTCTTAGAACTGCTTACTGTATGATAGAGGGTTTTTGCAGTTTACTACTCATTGCCTTAAAGTAACTGTAAAATATTACAGAATTCAGAGGTATCCTCATGAGAACATAATTTTTCTTAGGTTTGACACAGCTTTAGCCTTCTGATGGAAAACTTCTTGTTTCTAATTACCTCCCTAACCTGCTGTTCAGTCATCACGAGTTTTCTACCCTTGCTAAAAATACTTTGAAAAAAAAAATCTGTGGTATGCATTCATCAGTGTTGCTTCTTTGACAATCTCCAAACTGACTGTTAAGTTTTAATTCTCTTAGCTGCTCATTTTAAACAAGTTTCTGCATCTTTGTGTGGCTCTACCTCCTTAAATAGAGAAAAATTTTGGTGTATCCCTTTGTCTTTTGTTGCCCCTGTAAGGGCAGAGTTTATCTTGATTCACATGTGCAGTTTTGAGCCAAGTCACATGTGATAGTGAGGACAGGGTTAAGGGAAGTGTCCTGGTTTGTGGGCTGCCTTCACAGCTGCTTCAGGATGTACTTATCGATGGCCTGGTAAAAATGTGATCTCTGTGTCACGTACCAGTGTGAATCTCCATAAGGGTAATTACTATTCTCCCATTTTCTGCCCTTTCTGCCTCCAGTCTCCTGTGGGAATACAGTTAGTGCTACCATCCTATCTAGGTGGTCATGAATGTTTTATGTTCTTCCTACCTAGGCCTGGAATTTTGGTCTCTAAGGACATCAAAGCACTTGATCAGGTAGATAGTTTGTCAGTTTTGATTTTTATCAAATTGTGCTTCTCCAATCCAGTGACTGTGGGGAGGATGAATGTAGACATGAGAACATGAGACAGGAAGGCAGCAGCAGCAGAGGTCAGGGAAAGGGGTTCTTGCTCCAGGAATACACCCACATTTTCTCTACAGTCAGAGAAGCAAGAGGAGCTCTTCCAAAGAACATTTAGTCCTACGTTCTTTAAAATAAGACTAGCCAATTTATTCTTAAACTTAGATTGGCTTCTTAGTTGTTTTTCCAATGGCAAAATATACATTTGGGGTCTTGCTAATGAGGGATTTAAGTGCCTAAAGTATGTCTTCAGGGAATAGAGGTCTGTGATGTAGACTGATTGGTTTGCTCTCATTTCTCCTGCTGAAAGTGGTCCAATTAAATCTTGTAATTGTTAAGGACAGAGGTCCTTAGCTGGTAGGGCTCACAAGGGGAAGGCAACAAATGGGATACATAGGTTCTTGTGCTTGGTCTAGGAACTTATTTTTATATGAAGTAGTTAATGAGTAATTGAAATCCCTGGAACAGAGATTGTCAGTCAATAAGTTTACTTCTTAGCTCTCAGTCTTACACCGGTACTGCTTAAGCTTGGAAGCACAGTTCCAGGTGCCTGAAGGATTTTGAAATATAGATTTTGAGGGCTAAAAGTTTTAGTCTTTTCAGGGATAATGGAACACTTCTTCACGTAAAGAGAGAGAGATACATGAGAATGGGAAAAATAGAATGAAAGTTACATTTTTATGCCTTATGCGTATAAAAGGACTTAATTGCCGTTAAGTAGCTCTGAAGAGATATGTTAGTAATTTAAGAGGTACATACCAGTTGTATGGATTCAGCAACAGAAATAACTGGGTTCGTGTAACATATAAAGCTTAATAAGTGATTAATTCAAGACTCTTTCTGTGAGACAATGACCTTTATGTGCCACTCCATTTGGAAAGGTGCAGGCACTAAACCATCTGTGCTTTGAAGGTAAGGAAAACCATGGCAGCCCATGACAGCTGATGAGCAGCCTATAAGTACATAAAAGATGCTTCAGCAGCTGCTGTGACTTAGCAAATTTAAAATCAAATTTCTTATGCATTGAAAGTTGAAAGTACAATTTTTTTCCTTTTCTTTCTTTTTTTTTTAATTTTCCAAATAATACATGTCTTTGCAAGTTTTGGTCAATTTCAAATTTAGTAGACATTCCACAGAGTACTAATATTACTGCCTGAATTGTTTTATGCTAGGTTAGAAGTAGGTCCTTGTGGGCTTCCTAAGAACAGAGTGTGCTGTTTTGTTCTGGATCTTTTTGATGGCCATACTCAGAGGAATTACTTTATGGGTGGCAATTCTCAGATTTGAAGTCAGTTTTCAGTGTATATGACTCTGTGGACTACATTTCAGAAGCAACATCATAGTGATTTAAATTATTACGTTTAAAGATAGGAAAGGTAGAAAGTTTTATAGTACTTTTACTTAGCAAAAAAATATTAAGCTTCCACTGGTAGGTGTGTTCCTGTTTAATCACCTAGAGAAGCTGCTTAAACTAACAACTTCCACTACATCCAGAATTATTCTTATCTGCAGTCTCATGTATCAAAGCATTTATATTCTTTTGTTCCATTTCATACAATGTAAATTTTCTTTCTGAAGTGTCTGGGCAGCTTTCTGGAGTTCAGAACGTATTATGACTACCGTCCATCATATCTATTCTTGTTATTTATTCCTTATGGGAAAAAATGAAAATAATGGAGATGCTTTGAGTTTATAAATTAAGTCAAAGCTGAAAATAGCTTTTTCACATAGAGATGCCCTTTTGTTATTCAGGAAATGCATTCCAAACAGTTAGCCCTGGAGAAAATGATGCCTCTAGTGCAGATGAGCTTTACCCTCACTGTAGAAAATTTCAGCATGTCAGAGTAGCACTGCTGTTGGCAACATTGCTAATGTTGGCCTTTCTCTTATCCTTGCTTGAAACAGTGATGTACTTGAAGACAATAACTGAGTCCTTGGGCAAGAAGGACTCTGTACAGAGAGCTGGTTCAGGAAGCAGAGGACAGTTTTGCTTCCCAAACAGTAGAAAATGATGTTTAAAGGAGGTGCTATAGCATTTTGAGCTTCCTAGTGCTTTCTAAGTGCTGAAGGCTATGAAACCAAATCTGCTGCGTTACCTCACTCAGCTCTGAATTCTTGATGAGATAATATGGTCACTGCCCACTGGTGTGAAATGAGAGGAATTCATGTCACTGAAGGAGAGCAATGCAGCTGACAGACTGATGTCACTACTGCCCGCCTCCAGCAAAAAGGATTATTTCAGGCTGACTTCTAGGTCCATCCTCACAGAAAACCAGCTCTAATGCCATGCTTTGGATAAATTGATACACTAACTAGCTAAGAAACAAGATCTAGCTCTTTCCTGGCTAGAGGAGTTGCTTTTCTGGAATGAGTAACTCGCAGCAGCCTGGCCATTAAAAGTAGCATAAGGATTAGTCTGTCACCTTCCCATATCCAGCACTTCATCTAAATAAACAAATAAATAACATCCCTCCAAGTATCCAAGAATTAATCTCTTCAATACAAATTTTTCTTCTAAGTTGTCTGTACATGTTAGTTTTAACCCTGTGGGAGTTGCTTTTCTATAACCATGTCTGGAATTTGGCCCTTAATAGTGAATGAGTCTTCACTCTGTAATGTAGGTCAAGAGAAGAAATTAAATGATGACATTGTGCTTGCTTGCTGTGGCATCCCCCAGGAGTTGGTACGGTCCCTACTGATTGCCTTGAATCATTAATCAAAGGGAAACTGCGTTGCACAGGCTACAATATATTCTCAGCAGGCACATGCATTGATGATGCTGCACCATGAAAAAGACTTAATTGCATTGACAGTACATTTTTTCACAGTTTAGAGTGTTTATCAAAATTGTGCTTGTAGCATCTAAAAATACTGTAATTAATGCAGCTTTTGGCCTCTTCGCACACTGTTTTCTTTTTAGTTTCTTCTGTTAAAGAAGACAGCTGTTTGCTAGGAAAACAAATTAATCTCTTTTCCTTCTCTCTCTCGCCTCCTGTTTTGTATCTGAGTGCATCAGTAGGAGGCTCACAGTTTGTTGTAAATGTTCATTCACAGTTTCTGCAGATTTCTACATTCATATGCACAAAGGCAGAATATTTCAAGATGTCCTTCATATCAAGTTACTGCGACTTCACATTAGACATGAGGAATACAAAATATGGGCATTGCTTCCACAGAGGCAAAACAACACAAACAAACAAACAAAAAACAACAAAAAACCCCCAAGCAAACAAACAAAACCACAAAAAACCCAAACCAAACCAAACAAAAAAAACCCCAAAACAAAACAAAACAAAAAACAAACAAAGAAAACCACAAAAAACCCCAAAACAAAATGAAACAAAACAAAAAAACCCCAAAACCCAACCAAACAATAAGGTACAAAACCCACTGTCCTCAGGAATTATTCACTGTAAATTGTTTCCTTTCATTGCTGATCTAAGGGTGGCTTGTGGCTATTAACTTGTACAGCATATTACAGAACAAGGAAAGCAGACCTTCTTTGATAAGATATAGAATCTGCAAGGGAAGGGGAGGGTGATGCTGGTGAGGCACCTTGCAACACCACTAGGCAGCTGTTCCTTGGCTCCTGGGTGGACCAGGACTATGTTTTCCTTTCTCCTCTTAAATATTCAGGCTGTGAGAGCAGAAAAGGACACAAAATCATGACACGTGGTTTGGGTCAACACCATAAACTGTTGCTCCTGTGCTGGGCAATCTGTGTGCATGAGGAGACCTGCAATCCCATAGGAAACCCAACCTGCTTAGTGGCAAGTAGACTGGGAGTAAGGGAGCAGCATCTGCCCTCCTGTGCCGAGAGCAGCAAGAGCAAAGGGAATTTGTACTGGAAAGAGATCTGGGTTAAAGAAGACACTGGGAAAAAAAAATCTGCTTGAGCATTAAGAAAAAAGAGACCTAACATCTGTTTGCCCACACTTCTACAGAAAAATGGTATTATCACAACTCATTTTTGTCATCCATCTGCTACCATTGACTATGGTAAAATGCTCTGTTGCCTCAAACATCCTCATCAGGTTTTAAAATGTTTCAGTTCTACATATTGCCTTGTAAATCTTGTATTACAGTGAAGAATACTGTGTATGCAGCAGCGCTTTGCAAGGCTGCAATTTCTCTGAAATTACTATTATTACCTTATAGACTGCAATGGTAAAGCTCAAGTGGTGCAGTGTATGAAATCCTAAGGTTAAATAATGGATTTGACCATAACATTGCACTGGACTTTATACTTCTGCTGCTGATGTAGAGCTTGAACTTCTATTAAAACAGGAGTCTATTCAACATCTCTATCATTGTCTGGCATAAAAGCCTTCCTTGTGTACACAACAATGGGAAGGTTCAAGATCAGAGACCAAGTGGAAGTATCTTGAGTTTTCCAATGCTTTCTACTCCGTGAATAAAAATATCTGGAATCAAGCTGCCCTTACACTGCTAGTTGGTGATGCATGTAAGAATGGGATTCACAGCTGATAGCAGGACCAGAAATGGTCCTGTGATGAAACCTGCACTTAAGCCTATAAGCACCACAAAGTGAATTAATCAGGAAAACTTATGAAACAATGAAAAATAAATTAAATAAAATTAAAGAAAAAACATTCATAATAGTTAACAGAGAAAAGTAATGAAAATTAAATGTATTTTAAGTAATTAAGATTTTAATGAAAGTTCATTTAAACCATTTTTTCTCCTTCAGTACATTAAAGCAGTATTTTGTATGGGATGGAAGAGCTTGAAAATTTCTGGATGGTAGTCTTCAAGGATATCTATTGAGCAGACAGATTGTTTAGGCTCCTGGTTGCTATAATCTTCCAGAACGGTTTGAATTTAATGGATTTGGAAAATATCAGGCTGCTTTCTTTTCCAGTACAAATTTTGGTCTTGGAAGTGCTGTTTTACAGATTAGATTAAATTTAATGCATTTAAAAAAATGAGTTTTAAAACCACTGAAAAAACAAGGTGTCCCTAGAATAGAAGATGCAGGTTTTGCTGGCAGTTCTTTTCATTCCATTCATCACCAAGACAGCATTAAAGTGCAGTGGCTCTGTCATTGCTATTAAAATTACATGAAGGGTGAAGAAACACAGACCCAATATTCTGTATTTGATAACAGATCAACTGTTGAAATTACCAGTGGCCTTTACATTGTAAGATCTTTTTTCTTGTATAATGTGGAGAATAATGGGTCTGTCTTATTAATCTTCCTTTGTCTATGATTTAGAAAACAACAGAAACAAAATATTATGTAACTGAAAAGTATTTTCAGCTTCCACAAAGCATGGTAGTGTAAAGTGTTGGATGAATAGGAAAGAATCCTCCCTTTGCATTGAGCTGCTGAGGTTTTTCCAGCCTTTCAAAGAGGCTGTCATTACGGATGAGAATGCTGACATTTGAAAGCCCTCTTACCTGCTGATGCAGTAAAATGCAGAGACTGACTTTTCTCTTCCCCAGCCATGGCCAGCTGCGTTTACTTCTTAGCAGAGACAGCCTTGTCTTTCAGCTTAGCAGAGAAAGAAAAATGGCAGAAAGGGAACCTTGATCATTAAAGTTTACCGTAAATATGTATGTGGATTTTTAATAAGTAGCAGCTTTTTAGCTGGTTGTCTTTCATCCTCCAGTTTCACTGTGTCCCTCAGACAGGGGCAGTGAGGCAAGCCCAGGGGACCACAGGTGCCTTCAGGAAGCTGCCCACAGCCCAAGAGGATCTGCTGTGCAGAGAGCAAAGGCTCTGCTAGCAGCCCAGTGTCCAGACACCTGCAAATGTCCTGACCCACAGCATGAGCACTCCTGTCTCTCCTCTTTCCCCCAAGCCAGAAAAGGTAAATGTCTTCCACGGTTCAGCCACGGGGACGTTACGATGCCATCTCACTGTGTATTCCTGGCTCTATTATCACTCTCTTGAAGAAGTGAGTGTCAAAGTCATCAGTAAAAGAGCAGTAAATAATGAGTGAGGTCAGCCTAAAAGAGAAGCTGCAGTTGGCAGCTGATTGGTTTCTGTTTGTTCAACACAGGATCATCTTCACACAGGCAGGCTCAACTTTTCACTGCTGTTCTTGTACCTTCAGTGGTCCAGCAATTTCAAGAGCCTTTGAGAAAGATTATCAATTTCAATGAAAATACAGGGGTAAACCAGAAATGTAAGTTCATCTGTCACTCTACTATTACTACTATCTTGATTAATTTAAGCTGGCTTTTGTTCTGTGCTATTAAAAAACTCTTAGTTAGTAACTTCAAATGTGAAAATACAGATGCTATTAGTGATTTTTTAAGCTGCACAGTTATATTGCAATTCTTAAAATATTCCAGTCTTATTTTATCATTGAGATGAAGTTTGGGTTGTAACTCCACAAGAATCAGTTCTGGAAAAGCAGAAACCAGGGTAGGCTACAAGCAGTTCCTATCAAGCAGCCATTCAGATAACTGCAGCAGCAATTGCTTCACAAAAAGCCAAATTGTTATTTTCAATAACTAACTCCTGAACATTATGTTTGCTGGTTGCAACATTGAGTAATAAAAAGTCATCCAAGGCTGACGATTTTTATACTGAAAAAAGATATTGAAAGACTGATTTCTTTTTCATGGTGTATGTACTTTGAGGAAAACAGTTGTAAAGAATTTACTGTATAAAATTTCTTCCTGCTCTTAAACACAGAAGAGTAATTTTGAGAGATATTTCAGATATCAAAATCAGTAGATTTCTAATGTTGTTAGGGGTTTTTATTCCTTGTATAAATCATACTCTTAACTCCTTTAGCAGTCACAGGAGTTATGGGCAGTGCTGAATGCTCTATCTCTTTTCCCTTACTAGCATAACACATAATTTTGTGTGTATGAATGATATATGAACATCCTTAGTTATAAAAAATGTAAAGTTTTTCAACAAAACCAATGGACATTTACTACAGCATGTATGATATTTTGTTTTTCCTTCAGTCATATATTAATTTTTCACAGATTCAGGTGGTGTGAAATGTCTAGGCATACTGGAATACCATTGTGAAACTCAAGGAATTAATGTGAAGTCGTATTACTTCCCTTGAAATATAGAAACAAACTTATACTGGCCCTACTTTCTATGGAAAAGGAAACAAAACCCACCCTCAATAACAGACCAATTTAAAAAAAATATATTTCTATGTCCATGACTGAAAGCTGCTTTTGTCCTTAATTCTGTGGCCATGGGTTTTGGCAGTCAAACAAGGTGCTGTTTGTGGAGTGGCACTGTTTACTGCCCTGAAAACCAGACTCCAGATCCTTTCATCACTTTTTGATACACTGGTTAATTACATAAGCTGGGTCATTGAACTAGTACTCCATAACTACTGGGCTAATAATAGGGGATCATCACCCTTTCTTAGCCTTACTTGGACATTCATGTGGTTTCTGTGGTTGTGGATCCTAACATAAATGTATTAATCCTTCTACAGCAACTTGTATTGAGCATATGTGTGCCAACTTCTCTTGCCACTCATTCCTGGGGTGTTTCAGCTGGTGCTTTCCCTGCCACTCAACACTGTGTAACCAAGACTGCTACAGGGCTTTCTGTTGCTGCATTACCCCTGCACAAACAATTATTACTGAGATCCAGAGTAAGATAATTTTCTCAGCCAGAGATCATTACTTAAACTGTAATTTTTCTCCTGTCTTGCTCAATACAATACCATCACCCCTACCCAAAGACTTGTCAAGCTGTGTTGTGTCTTTCATGCACCCAGTGTTTTTCAAGACATCAGTAACAGCAGCAAACTCTCTCACCACTCCTTTCATCTACAGTAGGATTGGTGCTGTAAGTATCTCCTGGCTAATTATACCTGAATCTGCTGTCTCCCAAAGGGTTGAGCAAATGATTCTGCCCAATCTTAAATTCTAAATATTCCTCAGATAGTGGAGCTGCAAGTGTTGCTTTGGCATTGCTGGAGATGGCCTTCTCTTGGTTTCAAAGCTTGACTCTTGAGATCTTCTTGATTTCTAGCATACAGTTTTGCCAACCTCTGCATGAAGGTGGTTAGTGGTTTATTATTCCATTTGGCTGTATCTTCTCCCAGGCGTTCCATTTTTAATTTGAAACACAATTATTCTCATTCCAATGCCATCTTCATGACTCATGCAGAATTCTTGGAAAAATAAATATGCAAAAAACTCTCAGTGGTATCCTGCAGTCAAGCCCCATATATAGAACTGCAGGAGTCCATCTTGTCTTTACTTTCCACTTGCTTGTATATCTTCAGGGCCTGTATTAGCAAGCATTCAAACTGCTTGTATCTTTTACTTTTGTCCATATTTGCCTTCTCCTTCTTATTAGGTTCCCTGGGGTCTGCTCCCTCCTGGTGAGTATTCCCAGCCCTGCCAACCCGCCCTTCTGAATCCAGACTGTTTATGTTAGCAGGGTTCTGAGGACCCATAATCACATGCAAGGGATGTGTGGATCCTCCAGCACTGCAGTTTTGAATGTTAGCTCACCCTAACTGGACTGCATCTCCCTCTGGCACCCCTCTAATAACCACGGAAAATAGATGCTTTTAGCACATGACTCTGGACCCATATGGCTTCTGTTCATTCAGAAAAAGCCCTGCAGACACCGTTTCCAGCTGCTTTGACACATCTCAACTCTGGCTGTATGCACAGTTCATTCGTCGTGGCTGGTGTTCCACGTGGGTTGAACATGAACCTTTTTGTGGCTGCATAGGCTGGTTCAGGCAGGTGATTTGTTTTCACAAGGAGCAGTATCAGGTGGACGGGGATCATTCCAAACCCCTTTGTGCCAGTCATCAAGATGCTGCTTCGCTAGCTGTCCTCTGGTTTGCACTGTAAATGCTCTGCACATTTTAGCTGTCATTTCTGTATATGCTTCTCCGTTATCTTCCTGTAAGAGCTGTGATCCTCACATTCCCATCTCCTCTCTGTTTTATCCAGCACCACTTGTAACAGTTACCTTAGCCCTAGCCTACTCAGTTTTCTTTTTTCCCCTCACATTTTGTGTTATCTGAAACTTCTGTCTTTGGTCTTTCCTCCCACCCTCACCATCCTCACCTAACAAGAGCAGCCCTCTACTAGCAGGTTTTAGCCCTTCTGCAGCAAAGGTACGCTCCTGGCCTTGTATTCCCCAGTGTGATCCCCACAGCATTTTTTCCTTCCCTAATGCCCTGCTCTTATCTTCACATTGCTCTCACTAGCTGCCCAACATTCTTCCAGCCCAGGCCACCCTCCTTGTTAACTCCTCCCTTCCCACAAACAATCCATTCTTCCCAAAACTCTCAGAAATTTACACAGCTTTACTTAAATGACTCTTAAAAGCCTCACATGTCTAGGCATGAGGATACTAATCTACTGCCTGTTCTTCTACACATAAGCCATGGTAGTCTCTCTCCTTCAAAGGCCATGGCTGTAATCACTGCTGCATTTGAAAAGTACTTCACAGTCCTGCTTTGGCATACATGACATGGGTTATGACCTTTCTACCAACTTGGTATTTGAGTATTCTTGTTCGCTGTGTGTGACAGTGATACAATTTCTATTTCTGCTGCACTCGGCTCTCACATTCTTGCTCTTATAGCCTTGGTTGTTGAGTTCTCCACATCTCTACCAACCTGTTACATGAAAAAAGAGGTGTGTTGGTGTTTGCAGGACTCTTCTGGTGCAGAGTGGATGAAAAAGAACAGGACTGAATTTTTACTTATTTTACTAAACAAAATTGAAAGATACAGATAATTGCTAGCATTTGTGTTGTGCTAGGTATTTTTGGGGGTTACATTCATGTGTTTCAATATACACAAAACCTCAAGAAGGAGACAATTAAAGAAGAAACAATGTTCAACTGGAATCTCATATGGTAGGTGGACTCTTCCGTACAGTGCTCATTGTGGTGTCTATGTACTATTTTACCTTCATATTGCTCTTATATAATCCTGTTTCACAGGAAAACACAATTTATGTGATCTAATCTAGTTGGTCTTTTAGCACAATTCACATTACATATAGTTATGTGTACACAACTATATTATGTATTGGTGAAATTTTGTTTTATAATGTGGCCTTAGTTTTGCAGCAACTTTCCAACCTACTCATATCTCAAAGCATTTAGTTTCACTAATCCTTTAAGATCCCAAGAGTCCCCAGCAGCTGCATTCTGCAGTGGAAATAGTTGTGGTCATCAGCAGTAACCAGAATTTCCTGTTCTGAACATTGTCCACTTGCAGTAACAATTAAGTGGAACTGAAGTGGTTTGTAGGCTCTTTTAGCTGCATTATGAGAACTGTAATTGTATTCCTCATTTAAAGCTTTTGAATATTAACAATTCTGTCAAGACATTAAAACTATTACGGAGTTTCATTAATTCCTTCTTTAGCAGGGAAGAGCTTGGGATGGAAACTACAAGTAAAATGGCTCTGAAATAAGAAGAAAATAGCTTGGCTTACTTTAAGTTCTGTTGTGAGACTTTAATAAATCTGGATGGGGGCTGTCTATTGATTGTTAGTCCTATAACAAGTTCTACAGGGGGCCTGCTTATGAGCATCGCTGTACTAAAGTAAGTTGCGTCATTTTTTTTATCTTGTCTGTAAGCAGTTTCTCATTCAGTTTTATCAAGATTGAGCAAACCTGTGGAATTAGTGAATTGAACATAATTTCCCATGTATGGAAGCAGTTTCAGTTTTTTTATTGCTTGCCATCACAATCATCTTTGGCTTACTCTTAGCAAATATCCTCTGTAATGTGCTGGTTTTCAGCTGTTCCTAACAGACTTAAATTCTTAAGACTATGTTTTGTGTTCTCTTGCTGCCAGCTTTGACAAGGAATATACACTGAATTTGCTTTGTATTTTACACATGCTTTGGTCAGCCAAACTGATTTTCTCTCTCTTCTTTTTTCCTATTGTTTACAAATGTGCAACTTTGGAAGCCTGAGGCTATTCCACACCCTTTTCCCACTTGCAACTGAAACATTAGGCGTAACTCATCAGAGATTATTCCTGGTAGGTTTGCTTTGGAGGACCCCCAGGAGTCTTACTGTTATTTTGTGGGTAGAAGAAACTGCAATGCATGTCCCAGTTTACCAGAGTTTTCTGATTTATGGTGGTTAAAGTTCACCAGTTAATAAAATTTGATTTGGGAATTGCAAAGTAATAGGGAAATTGCTACCAACCAGATACCTTGGTCATCTTAACCACCTACAGATTTCTAAAAAAATATTAGAAAAGGGAAGATTTTGTCGATGAAAATGGTAATTAAAAAATAGCACATATTAGTATGGAAATTAGTATGGTTTACTCCTTAATGGTTTAATACTGGCTAATCTGTGAGGGTGGACATTTAAAGTTCTTAGGATCAGGAATGATGTTGGACTGCCAATAGAGAAGCTGTTAACCTAGAATCTCCTTCTTTCTTTTGGGAGAAAAGAGAAACAATAGAGATAGGAAAGGTTAATATAGCTCATTCTTTATGAATTCCCTGTGCTCCTTGCCTTTCTATCCTTGCTGCTCAAGACAGAATGCCTTTTCCTTCAGAGATTTCCTTATGGAGGTTAATATTATAAAGTTAAAAGGAGCCTTGGTGAATGGGCACAAAGATGTTGCAAGAACTAGGAGAGTTTTATTACTTTTTTCATTTCTTTTCTGTCTTTTTGTGGGAAGAGATTCACAGGTGGGTTGCACGGTTTCCTTTCATGACTTTTATTTGAATTTTGGGGGGATTTACCAAATGCATAATCACACATGTATCTAGCAACATGTCTGAAATCTGCTTCGCTCTCTCTCCAGCCCATGCATTTTAAACATGATACACAAATGAGCATTGGCACTGAGAAGTCAAACCAAGATTAGCTTGCACCTTGTAGTCCTGTTTAATTTTGGAAAAAATTCTGAAAACCAAAGATGTCCTTTCATTATGCATCTGCCTGAAAAACTAATGATTCAAAGGGTGCCAGCAGGGACTCTGTCCTGAAAACTGAATATATGTTTTCTGGTTGTGGTAGCCAATGATTCTGACCCCTAAAAATTTTGTTTTGTTTTGTTTTACAGTTAGAACATTCTCTTAAAGCAAGAATATATGCTAGCACTTTATAAAATATTCTGCTGTACATCCATTAAATGCAATTCTCTTCATTGAGTATGCTGCCATCATTGGCTTAATAGAAGCACTATAATCTGAACTCTTCTAACAGCTCATTTGATTTTATTTCTTTTTAATAAGCTTAAATCCCACACTTTCTCAGTTTTGATTTTGCTTGGCTTCATTTTTTAGTTAGTTTGCTTCTTCTTTTGCATTCGCAAAGAGTCTCAATGTTTCCTCACATCGACTGCAAAGGTTATTGGTATATCAGGGCTTTTCATGATACCCACAAATTCCTAGGGGTTCACCTTAAAAAACAAAAAAAGAACTTCAAGAAACTACTTGTGAACATGTAAGAATGAATTCTGATTAAAGATAGAAACTCTGAAAGTGTTCATTTTCCATCCAAGCCCTTGGTATTACCTCATACCATGTACACTCCTCCCAAACTGCAATAACTATTTAATTTTATTTCATTAAATTTCGAGGCACCTAACTATTGCCCTCAATCTGCAGGTTCTCTAGATAATGATGTATAATATGTTTCTGGGCAAATGGAAGCCCAGAACAAGAAACTGAAAAAAAGAAAGGACAGCTTGATGTTTTCAAGGATGATTCCACACTGGTTAAGGCTTAAACATCAGAAAACCCCAAAACACCTAAAACCTCAAAGGCTATGTTCAGAATGTGTGTAGCTGTAACCAAGAATGTGTTTTTTTTTAGGCTGGGCAGGTAGATGGAACCCTAACTGGACCCATGAAAAGGTCACCTGCTTCAAGTAGCACCCTTCATTCACCTGAATTCTAGAATTAATTTCTCTGAACCCACACTCACCCAGTACTTCCCTTTTATTAAAGTTTGCCTTATTTAATTAGCCTGGCTCTCTCCTCTCCTTTTTCTTCTCTGTTCTAGGTTGTCTCTTTTCATATTCACATTTATACCATTTTGTTAACCCTAATAAATTTAGTTGTGTGGGTGATAATATTAAACCCCCCTTTTCTGAGTCTCACTCCTATTCTCCATTATCAGAAGTCCTCTTCCTTTGAATGTGAGGTCATCATAGCTTTGCATCCTTCAATATATTTTTTTCCTTTGGCTTTGATTTCAAGTCAGAAATTCCCCTATAAAGCTCCCTATATATGATATTTTTTCTTAGTGCTCTGATATTTGCCTTTACTTGTTTTCACCAGAATGCTTTAGAAATAAGAATTTTTACTGGTAGTGGCTAGAAATAAACTATTATATATTCCTCTCTCATATCTAGACACATACTATTTGTAGTAAACTAAATTAAGAAAAAAAGAAAAACAAAAAAAACCCAAAACCTTCCCAAACACAAACAGACAAAAAAAAAAAAACAAAACCAAAACCCAAAAACCCAACCAACCAACCAAAAAAAAAAACCAAAGCAAAACCCCAAAACAACAACAACAACAACAAAACCCCCAAAACCAAAAAAATGAAGAAAAACCCCACGGGAACAAGATTAAAATCTTAGTCTTTCTGAGGCACCCTCTGAAATGCTGTTGACAGTGAGGACAGCAGCCTCCTGGGTGGGCAATGACCTGATCCTGTGTCTGTGCTTTAGCCTTCCCAGCAAGACTGAGCCTGTGGCAGCTTACAGCCTGCATGGCATACTGGATTGGGTTGTGGATCCTTTTATAATTTTAATATATAGTGCAGCTCTGCCTCATGGAGACTGCAGCAGGGTCCACCTCTGCATCTGAGCAGTCAGGCTCTCAGAATACATGCATGTAGTTCCTTTACAAGGAAATGCTTTATCTCCTCAAACCTCTGCAACATGTCACAACTTTGGTAATGATTTTTTTTTCTTTTTATGCCTCAGTAAGCATTTTGTTCTTTCTTTATGTATGATCAGTGTGAAAGTATCTTTTTGCGGTTATTTTTGAAGACATCTCATATTTCCTCCTGGTTTTGGACAGGGAGAAACCTATAATGGGAGTTTGTAGAAAATTTGATTCATTGCTGTGTTACTCTGCCTAAAGCCTCTCTAACTCTGTCCAGTGAAATGGAATTGGACCGATTCCTGGGAAAATTGCTGGTATAAGAGTCATGTGAAACTAGGGTAGTGCAGTGATACTATCAGACCTATTCTCTTTTCAGCTGTTTTCTTGCATTGCTGCTCCTAGTGGTGCATTTAGTAACTCCTGCCATTCCGAGTGCTGTCTTCGTAGATTTCCTGGGTGCCTACAATGAACTTTTGAGCAGCCATCTAGTAAAATGCACTGTGGTTTGTTATTTACATGGTATTTAACTGTGCCTTCATAAGCTTCAGTAATATAATGGAGACCAACACTTTCTGGTCAGCAGCACACTGAAACCAAGTTGTATAACCTGCTGTATCCAACTGTTAAAGAAAAGGAATCAATATTTAACTGAAGGGACCTTCCACTACAATATAAGAAAGTTAATCCTTACTTTTGCCTTGTGAGATTTTTTAGTTTTCTGGGGATTTTTCTTGTTTGTTTTTTTTCAAGAAGCACAGTCAATCTCAGCAGTTGCCATGGGCAGTACCATCACCTTGGAACATTTTACCTTAATTCTCTTGCCATTTCTGGTTTAGATAGTTTGTCTTTGCCGACATTCTATTTTATGAGGGTTTTAAAACTTCAGATTACAAGAATAGAAGTTCTGGGAATGGATTCATATTGACAAGTTCCCCAACAGAACATACAAAGGATTAAGGCAAAGCTGTTAATTTTCTCTGCTTCCATTGATGCAATTTGGAATCATTATGACGCTGGCAAAGGAGACTATTTAACGACATTGTTCTGCTGCTATTTATAAATGAGATCTCATTTAAATTTAGAACAAAAAACCTTCCTCGGTGGAAAACTGCCATCTTGTATCATCATGTATCCACACAGTGCAGTGCAAGGGATCCTATCCGATTGCTGTCAATGTTGCCGCTGCAATACAGACAGCAATAATGACAACAGCACTGAGCTGTCCTTAGGGCTCACTTCTGTAACCTTGTCATTTCTGAACCTATGCCCTCAGCAGTATGTGGAGTTTTACAGAGATTATGTGCTTAAATGTATGTTTCATATGTTTCAAATGTTCATCTGGAGTTATGGATTATCTGTTGTTTGTACATCAGAGCTCCAAGTGTTACTTCCCAGATACACCCAAGCAGCACCTTGGGATGCATGGAGGATGCCTACCTTTTCTTTTCCTCTTCCCTTCTCCTGCCAACCCTCTTGTTCTTCCCCCAGGAAGCCAGCTGGCCAAGGAGAAGTGGGCATGCAAGTTTTTCTGAGCCAACACTGCAGTTTTGGTGTAACTTTTAGGGTATCTTAATGTTTGCATGGCTGCCAGAGATGGAAACATAGCCTAAAAAGTAAGAGCTGCTGCTTTGCTGCAAAGTCACAGAGAGAAAATGTTGTTATTAAGTAGGACTATCTATAGCCCAGACTAGATATTTTGCATATTGTAGTCAGTTCCTCTCAATCTGTGGAAAGTCTCACTAAAATATGTAAGACTTGAAGTCCTGAATTCAGCTCAGCTTTTACTATTCCAAATTCTTGTAATTTGCTCTTCATCCATGTAGAGCAGGAAGTCCTTGCACTGACAGTGATTTTTCAAGGATATAGTAAAAAGCATCCAACAAATTTCTGTTTGTTCTGGTAGTTGCCACTTTTATCTAAGTTGAGATAAGGAAGAGTACATTTATGAAGACTTATGAAAGATCTTTGTCTAATCTGTAATTTCAGTATGCTAGAGGCATTTACCATTGTCAGTTTCAAAGCACCTTACATTTGCAAACAGTGCTTCATAAAAATTGCTTGAAATGGTGATTTGCCACAAATAAGAGATGCAGGAATCAGAAAAATCATTAAGTTATCCAGTTATTTTGAGCCACATTTGTTCCATATGGGATAGATGGCTTATCCCAAGTCTAAACTTAAGTATCAGGTATGAAGTAATTGATATTCAACAGTGGTTACATGAAAAGAGTACAGTCACATAAATCACAATAATTTGACCACCTTGGATTAACAAATTACTGCCTGCCAACTAAGCAGCACTAATATGCCTGGTAAAAGTCACGAAGGTGATTTTTTTACAGTTAGTGTAAGTTTATTATAATTATTCTTAGAAATTCAATAAAAAAAGCTACATTATTATTCAACTTCTGTTGATATTATATCTACTTTAACTCTTAAGACATGACAAATTGCCTATGTGTAAACCCATAATATCAATCTGTCCTTTTTCTTTAAATAAATTCTTGTTGTATATGAGAGTTCAAATGGCAGAATCTGCTGTTTGCATTATTGCAAAATGGGTTTTCTGCCTTTTGACTTTGGCAGTTGTAAAGAGACTGCATTTGTAAAATTATAATGATAAGAAAAAAAATAATTTCCTTGCTTGGAAGCAGTTTTCAGGAGACAGGGATGTGCTCTAACTTTACCACTAGTATGCATTTTTTGTTTGCTCAAGATTGGAAAGGGATATAACTACCAGTATTTATGAAAATTATATACTTACATTGCTGTAATTGATTTTACTGTGGATGCTTGCAGTGGACATAGTGGATATTCCTGCTTTTCGGGTTTTTTACATGCATTTGAAACACTCTTAAACTAGTATGGAAAAACCTAAGTTCAAAGTCAAGAATTCAATACCTGTCTGAAAAAACAGAACAGCTGGTAAAATCTTGGACTACAGGGATCAGTTATAAAATATCTGTGAGACAGTGGGCCCAGGACTCTATCTCTAACTTAAACTTCAGAAATTATGTACAGAGGATAGGTGTAACTTCTTTACTAAATATATTCTAAGTTATCTACTTCACCGGCTGGTCATTTATATAACTACTAGTTTATTAATAAGTAAGGGGTAATAAACTGCGAAGACTTTGAAAGACCTGAAAACTTCTCTCTAACTGTGGTACATCAAAAATATTTCCTTAGTTTCAGCCTCTCTCTTTAGAGTGTCACACCACAAATTCATATCTTTGCCAGAAGTGCAGGCTTTTGGGCTGTTGAAATATGCCTCTGGCACTGATGGCTGCAGAAGATGTTCAGATACTTCTTGCTTTGAACCATTTTCTATTTGAAGGGAGCTTGCTCTGGTTTAAATGACACACTATAAAAGTCTAAGGTGGCTTAGCTGCAGGATCGGTCCACACCCATCCAGTTTTATGATGTGTGCCCATCTTTTGTTCATCATTCATTATGAAGTTACTCTTTTCAAGTACAGATGTGGAGATGAAGGCAGATGGGGAGATGTGATGTTCAGCACAGCTTGAGTCACAGCGCAACAGTGTCTCCTTGTGCTTTTGTCTGCTCAGATGTCAATAATTGGAAGCAGGACTTTATCATTCCAAAATGTGGTGAACCTTCTTCCCAAAAGTCCACTGACAAGTTATGAAAAAGTCTCCCCAGTTTTTGTTGTGGGTAGGAGTGGGAGCTTCAGATGAAGTTAGAGAAGCCCTGTTGTTGTACCATGAGCTGCAGAAAGGAACTCTTTGCATTCTAATATGCTTTTGAGAGAGGAGCCTAGGTCCAATCAGCCACAGATTGTCAATGGTTTAGGGAACCTTGTCCTGCAGGATTAAAGATGGTAAATCAGATATATTTATATAAAATTAATTATTTATTATGACAAATGATTAGACAAAAGGTCTCAGTCAGAATTATTTACCTCTCAGTATAATAGCTGAAACTACTAGTAGTGTATAGTATATAGTATTATAGAGCACTATATCAAAGCAATTTTATCAAAGCAATTATACTAAAGCTAGCAAAAAGAAACCATTGCTAAGTAGGGATTGATGTAACTCACCCAGTCAGGTAAAGCTGATGACTGGAAAAAGTGAAACTTTATACCTATCTCTATAAACGGTAGAAAGGAGGACTCTGGGAACCATCAACCTGTCAGCCTCAACCTCTGTGAATGGAAAGATCATGGAACAGATCCCTCCTAGATGCTGTGCTAAGGCACATGGAGAACAGGGAGGTGATTGGAGACAGCCAACACAGCTTCACGAGGGCAAGTCCTGCCTGACCAATCCACTGCCCTTCTATGATGGAGTGACTGCATCAGTGGACAAGGGAAGGGCTACAGATGTCATTTATCTGAACTTCTGTAAGCATTTGACACAGTCCCTCACAACATCCTTCTCTAAATTGGAGAGAGATGGATTTGATGGGTGGGCTGTTGAGTGGATAAGGAGTTGGTTGGACAGTTGTACCCAGAGGGCAGTGGTCTATGAGTCCAAATGACCCTCAGAGATCTGAACTGGGACCAATGTTCTTTAATATCTTCATTAATGACATAGACAAAGGGATCGAGTGCACCCTCAACAAATTTTCGGATGTCACCAAGCAAAGTTGTGCTGTTGACACACCTGAAGGATGTGATACCATCCAGAGGGATGTGGACAAGCTCAAGAAGTGGGCCCATGGGAGTCTCCTGGGGTTTAACAAGACCAAGTGCAAGGTGCTCTACCTGGGTTGGATGAGTCTTTGAGCAACCTGGTCTTGTGAAAGGTGCCCCTGGTCATGTTAGGGGGCTTGGAAATAGATGATCTTTGAGGTCCCTTCCTACCCAAGCCATTTTTCATTTCTATGACTTAATGTTAGTTGTAGACAGAGAAAACAGATCACCCCCTTTTGTCTGCAGCATGCCTCCATGCCTAAGCAGCAAAACCATTGGCTTCCATCAGTTTTTTATATCTGCTCTGGAGAAATTAGAAATTTGATCCTCAAGGTCTATTAGTTTTGTTTCTTGGAGATCACATCCAGTGTTCATTCCTAGATTCTAAGTACACAATCTGAAGCACTGCTTTGGGATTTGAGACATTAAAAAAATCCCAGCCATAACTATGCAACTGTAAAACCAATAAAAGAATAGGGCATGGGGAAGGAGATTTTACATAAGGTGGAAAAATGGCCCCATAGTGATGTATGTTATATGGACAGTACATCTAGGGAGGTAGAAAAAATAGGGCAGCTGTAATCAGTGAAAGTAGCTTACTGACTATTATCAAAGCCCATAAAAGAAGGTGGAATGGTGGGCAGCCAGATTTGTTGAGTCAGATGTTAGTTGCAGAACCAGAGCAGGATGGGGAACCCAGCAGTATGGTGAAACTGAGGGGAGAAAGCATGTCCAAAATTAAATAGTAATAAACAGAAATGAGCTCTGTTTTGCTGAAGTCAAATAGCAGCAAGGGTTAATAGCAATGAGGGTGAAACAAAAGCTTCAGAAAATGGCAATTAAGCTCATCCACTTTATTATAAAGTTACTAAATTATCATGTTCAGAGATGGGGCAAGGGCAAAAATGGTGGGTTTCCCTAAGAACAAATGGACTCTGATGGGCACCAACATAAGCCAAGTTTGCACATCCACTGCTCATCTTGCCATTTAGTCAGGCTCCTGTGGGCTTGCCTGAATTCTGGTTTAAGTGAAATAGCCTTTTAGATGAGCAAATTTATAATGAGGACCAGCCTTTCCAGAGAGTCTCAGTAGTAGGATTTATTTGACTGGTCTGAAGTTTAAGTGAGAGTACCACCTATTTTTAAAGTGTGATGTGTCTCCTTCAGTACATCTGGTCCAAAGTAAGCCAATAAACTTTGTCTGGTGGTGCTGGGAGTAGGGCAGGCACTTCTGGAAGACAGTGCATCTTAATTCTTCTACACATATTTTGGAGGGGATGAATTTTCTCTGAGAGGGATTTATTTTTTCTCTCTGAGTGTAGAAAAACCCTGAAATACTGACACTAATGAGGGGTGTGGGTCAGGTCCAAACTGAGATGTTCAAGAAGATGCCAACTGGAGCAAGTGCCTGGGTAACTCTTAGAGTTAGTGGAGAAGCAGTAAATGTGCCTGGTGGAGCAGAGGCTGCTGTTCAGATGGCCAGAACCAATGGTGGCTCATGATGAGATGACTCTCCTTCTCTCCCCACTGGAGACACTGACACTGATCTTGAATGATTACGAAGGAACCCAAAGCCAGTATTCTGAATCAAGAACTGTAATCCAGCATAGATGCCTAACTTCTAAGTTACTGAAGCAAATTGAAGTGAATTTAGGCATAGAAGAACAAAAAACGCCTTTTTCTTTATTCATTGCTCAGGATTTTGCTTCTCCAAGATGTAGGTCTTCTCATTTCCCTGCTTTTACCGTAACATTTGCCTTTAACATTTCATTGCGTTTCCATTAAATTAAAAATATGCCTGTAACTACAAGAGGGAAAAAAATGGTAACAGAACAAAGTCTGTATTTTCAGATGTTGAGGTGAAAGTATGAATTACCTTAAAATAGGCAGACATTCTTTTACATACTCATTTTTAAATTTTTCACAGACTTGAAACTTGTCAATCTTTACCCAGAATACATATTCCATTGAATGGCTTGCCTACAAGCTCTGCTAGTGGGGAGGGTTTTTTTCCTTCTTTCCTCCTTAGCATACATTCTGGTAACTGAATGAATGATATATGCAATTGGCTGTCTTTTCATCTGCTTAAATATTGACTTATTATTTGAATGTGGAGCTTGGTCTGAGAATTGGGCCCTACTCTTGCAAAAGATGTATGTGTATTCTCTACATTTAATGACATGAATAGTTCCACTGAGATCTGGGAGTACATTGCAGCATAAAAAAGAGCTATCAATTTTTGAAAGATGAGGCTGTGGCAAGAAAAAATTAACTCAATGCTTATAGTGGATCAAAATTAGACATATGTTAGGTTGGTAAGTTTGTAAGGTCTGTCTGATATATTGATGCTCTTACATTAAAGAATTTAATTTGTTTGAATTAATGAACCATTATGTTCTATCATTTGTCTAATATAAATAATTTGGATTTTTTTTTCCCCTTTCTTTTAAGAAATCCATTTGTCAGTAATTGAACCTTTAAGGTGAATAAGCAGTGCTAATTTTAAAAAAGTTATAATTTATTATGCATTCAGTTACTTTGCTCAAGTTCTCACAATGATGAAATGCATTTGTGTGTGTACAAAATAATTTTTAAGAAGTTTGAGAATTGCCCTTGCTTGCCCCTGCATCAGTCCTTGTACTCCCAATATGGCTTTATTTCTGTTTGGGTCTTGGTAAATTACCAAGACCCAATTGCCAAATTTGGTCTCAGAATTTACCAACCTTTCTACAAGATTGCTGTCAGGTTAAATTTACATTTGAAAAATTGCTGGGATCTTATTGACTTTTTAAAAAATTATTTTTATTCTGGTTAGGAGTACTAGTACTGGATGTCAAAAGCATCATTTGTAAAAGCTGTTAAAATGCCCAGCCATCTGCAATATCTGAAGTGACTTGTGTGTCCCACGGTTTCACTTGTGATGATGTATTACAACACAAACTGAAAAGCTAAACTTTTCATGGTGGTAGACTGCCTTTGGAGCTTTTCTTCAGTCTGTATAGACTTAATTACAAGATTCCCCCACTACCCCTGTAAACATTCATGGACAGCTAACAATCAAGAACAAGACTCTGTAACTTTGAAATGCTTTGTGTACACATATCTGTTAACATTTTGTGCCAGCCAGAGAGCTGATAGATGAAAAAAAAAACAACCAAACAAACCAAAAACCAACCAAAAAAAAAAAGCCAGAATGGAGAATCTATTCCATAGAAAATAATCTGAAAGAGCTTTTTCACCTGTGTGTTCCTGTCAGACGATGCTACTGAAGGTTGCTGGCTGCTTTTGCAGGCGCTGTTGCTCCCATCAGCTCTGGGTACAGGCATTTATCATCCTTCTACCTTGTGTCTAAGCAAGCAGCATGCATTCTGGTTTCTTTGTATGGTTAAACATACAATATTTATAGCATCACTTTGCTAGAAAGTTTTTCTGCCTTCTGTTCATCTTTTATTTTCTTTGATTTGGTTTACAATGGGCTTATATTTTCTTGAGCTGATATGGTGAAAATATCAAATTTTAAGCTCTTCAGAGGCAGGATACCTGCAGAGACCTGCCTCTTCTTTTGAATTGTTGTCACTAATACACAAAAAATATGACTGTTGAACCTTTATCATGAAGATTTTTTTTCCTTGGAAATTCTTCTTAGCAAAAATCAGATGAGAAATACAAAGTTGCACTAGCAGTATAATGTCCCTTTTAAAAATTTGTATCCTTGGTTTAATTCTGTGCTATTACATAGTATGATAGAAGGTGCATACCTTAAGATGTGAAGAAACGTAATCAAGTGTCTCATATAATTCAATGTTCATCTGTTCATCCTAACACATAAAGGTAATTTAAATGCATACCAAAGACTACATTTGTTGTAGCAAACTTTGAGATAAGTTTTAGCTTTAGTTTTAATTTAGGAAGTCTGTCATTGATCAACAAGTTGTCTTCTTAGATAAGTACAAGAACAAACTGTGGAAGAAGCATGTTCTAAGAAGTTGTAATGGTGTTTTCCTCATGGGGATTTTAGAACTTCTTTGAAAACCTTTTACTGCAGTACCTGGACTCAGAGCCTTCCCTCAAGTTCTAATGGGAAGATCCCATACCCAAGTCTACCTACCTCCCATTCAGCCTTACACACCTCATTTCAGCTTTTATTTCCACAATAAAGTTAGTCATCAGTCCCCTGGACACTGCAATAGATGGTAATTGTCCCACAGTAGCTTTCTTCAATTTCAGTGTCTCTTTTTTAATGCCTGGAGCTGTGAAGGGAGTTGCAAGCCCATGAGGATGGCACTCTACTGAAACTGTAATTATCAATAGGGATGTCTGTATTACCCTTTCCAGTTAGTCATTCTTGGAGACATGTCTTTTTCAGCAAAAGGGAGGGGATTTGCATGTAGAGAGAGCCTATAAATATTCTTTAATAGATGCAGTTCTGAAGAATTGGAGTTCTTCAGTAACTTGTCAAAACACAGTGAATGAAGTGAGGGGTGAGATAATTTTTTTTTTTCTGTAGCAGTGACTTATTTGCTCTGGAAATGAAGCTGGGCGGCTTTAGACAGAATTGTGTCTCCCTCTCTGCTGCATTATTTGATATATGTTAGATTACGCAGAGCTGATTTTGACCTGTTGTATCTTGGCTGTCGCAACTATGCTAGCTGTGCTAGTGAAATACAGCTTACAGGAGACATTTGGTTTACCAGTACCTGTAATTTAAAAGATATTTTCCTCTCCTCCCTGTTATTTCTCCTGCGTGTAATGTTTTCAGCCTTTTTCATTTCAGTGCCACTTAATACATTAGCAACTTTAAAAAAGACATGTTGTCTTCTGATACTCTGTTGAACAGACTCTCAGATCTCTACCTTTTTTCCCCAGCTATGATGGATAATAATGAATCGCTTTATGAAGAGGAGATGCTGCACCACTAAGCACAGATTATTCTCCCTTCTCTGGTGTCTTGTGGAATAGATAATTTCTTCAGTCAAATCTAAGAGGGAGAAATGCTTGTTCTTTTTCCCTGTGCATACTGATTTTTCCTCAACACAATGCTCATCAAAACTCCTTTTGTCCAACCCCTTTTCTAAACCCAACATCCTTTATAAAAGAATGGAGGAAATCTCACTTCAGCTCACTTCAGGGCAACTGAAGGATGATCTGGTATCCCAGGATTGCAGCTTTAGTTCCTTCAATGGTCTGTGCTAATACAGCATTATTGGTAAGATACTGGACAACTACCACTGTTGAAGTAATACTTGGCTACAGGAATACATTCCCTCAGTGATTTGTTTTTGGAAGCATAAGGTGTACAGGAGCACCACTGTTCTCATGTAAAACCTAATAACTGTCATCGCATGAAATGTATGCAGCAAACTGTGGCCTTTTTATAATTCTTCTCCCAAACACCTGGCAAGTAATTCTAACAGAAAAAAAACCACAAAACTGTCTAAGTATAAAGCATATCTTTATAGAGCAAATTTGAGTATTTTTTGACCATTGCACTAATGAGGCAATATAAGCAGTAGGAGAGATAACATTAATATTGAATAATGTTAATGAAACTGCAGAATTTGAAAAAAATATTTCTTTTTCTCAATGGAAATTTCACTAGATTTGGTACTTAATATATTTTTTTCCCCTGAGGCTATTTTGTGGATTTTGTGTTGGAAATTGTTGGGATGGTGAAGTCAAGCAGGATCTCAGTTGAATAGGTCATTTGAAAGGACTGTCTGCTTTGAATCCAGTATTTATGCAGTGTGTGGTAATTCTAGACTGTTTTTATTACAGTGATACTGTTTGAAATTCATATTTTGAAAAAGATCACAGAAAGAACAATGTTTATATTTGATGGTTGTATGGTTCCCACCCTTCCTCGATGGTTCAGCAAATATGAGGAATGGACGTAACTCTTTCATGAGGTCTTAATTGGATGATGTGGAATTGATTTAGATCTCTGTTTTCATTGAATGTATGTATCCTGTGGGGTTTGTTTTTTTTTAACAGTCTTATTGAGTCATGCATTATTTTCTTTCTTTGTGGGAAATGAGCATATTTTTATTATTGTCACAGATAACTTGCTATCAAAATAATCTCACACTTCTGCAGAATTGGCGGGGGGAGTTTTGGAAGGGTGAGACTTTGGAATTGAAACTGTTATTTGCTCACATGTGTAGCTTTATACCAGAATTACACTTTTCAGGGTTTGGGGTTTTTTTTTGTGTCTATGTGCATGTGTACATAGTTTCAAGTAACATGACGTGTTAAATCTGTGCTGTGCGTCTCCTGGCAGCTACTGTAAAAATTTAGCCCAGAGGCACTGCCCTCATCTCAGCCAGTCTGTCAGTGGAGTTCAGCAATCTCACAGGATGAGCACTAGCAACCTGTTTCCAGCGTGTCTTGTAATTTGTTACAGCTCAATAAATCTCTGCATGAGCAGTAAAATCTGTGCAGTAAATCCATCCATGGAATCAGCTAAGCCTTGCATTTAGAGCAAGGATAGTACTGGGCTTTGCAGTCTGTCTGTGTGTGCAGGGTTGGTTGGGCCTTCTCATTTTATTTCTTAGTGGATCGGTTTGGATCTCTGCCCCAAATCCTCTTGGGTCCTGCCATTCATCCAGGTACATATAGAGACCACAGTTCATGTAAGCAAGGGAATTCATTCAGTGTAATATTTTTGTATATATCAATAATACAGTTGTCAAGAATTCTAACTGCAAAAAAGCTAAAATGTATAAAGTGGAACTCTGTTAGGTGAAGAGGTAAGTGAAATTGGTATTAGTGCTTTCCACATTGATACACTATCTTTAGAATTCTTTAGTCTGCTGTCTTCTGTAATTATTGCTTGGAGAAATATGCTTGGAGAAATAATTAAAAAAAAAAAACTGCTATAAAGTATAGCACTTCTTGAACTTAGCTACTTTTAATGAAAATAGGTTTCTTCCTGTGAGATCTGTGCTAGAAGGAGCATATACAAAAGACTGAACTCTGAGGTTTGACATTGTTGATATGGCAGAATTTACCATTTCAGTAGCAAATAATGAACATGTCTGGAGGTAACTGAGAAGAATTGGTAAAATCGTGTTATCTTCAGACACAGAAAAGCCTTGTGCTTACAATACCCAATGGAAATGTAATCTTCCTCTTAAGATCTCAATGTCATTGTGCCTGTAATGGTCCTTTCTGTCGAGAGAGTGTTGTAAGCATAAAGCTTTCACACTGTCAGGGGATGGTATTGCTCCCCAAAAACTGAGCTTTCTGTTTCAAAGGGATGCCGTTAATGTTTTGAACACCTACATTTGCATCTCCTGTGAAAATGGATTTAAAAGACAATGAGAGTCTACTCTAGGATTACAGAAGGCATTTTGCTTTGTCTTGCTCTGTTGGACCCAGGAGCATAAGAAATTAGTTAGCTCCCAGGTAGAGTGAAAAGCAAGTGAAGCTAATGGTTTGAAACAAATTTATGTTTTAGAAATCAGCTTTCCTAAGGAAAGGAGGGGAAGGTCAGGAAGGAAGGAAAGAAAATAAATAATATCAGCGTACAATATGCAATGAAAGGTAAAATGTTAAGTTTCAAGATGGTAAAATAGCTTAAGATTGTGCTTTTTTTTTT